>NDGM011196674.1:0-12589 GCA_002564305.1 Octomys mimax
AAAAAAAAAAAAAAAAATTAGCTTAATATCTCAATAGCTTGTAAGGATGTATTCCAGTCTAGCTATGACAAGGTGTTAAATTTCAAATGACACTATGACAATTATTTATATCTTGATCTCTGTGACAAGCTTCATTCTCCATGAAGATTTTTATTCATAAGTATTGTTTAGAATATTTACCTTACTTTGAATAAATACAAGGTGTATGTAGGGGCTGGCGAGACAGCACAGTTATCTAAAGTGCCTGCTTAGGCAAGCTTAGGCATGCACAGGGACTGCAGTGCGATCCCCAGCACCACATGCTATACTAGCCTCACCCCCAGGACAGACTGAGCTGGTCACAAAAAAAAAGATGCATGTACTGTATGTATGTTGTATTGTGTAATGTAACATTTATATGTTTTAGATCTAACTACTTTAAATGGGTCTTTATTTGAAAACTACAATTTCAGCTATAACTAGTTAGGATGAGCTCATAGTCTAGTCAGGCGGGGCCTGATCCAGTATGATTGACATTTTCTAACAAAAGAAACATTGGGCATGAAGACAAACATGAGAATGCCATGGGAAAAGCAGAGATGAATAAACCCAGGAAGGCTAAAGATTACCAATTTTTAGCAAAATAATAGAAAATTTTCATATGTAGGATTATCTGTTAGCCAATCATCTATCAGTTTTTTAAACTATAGATATAAAGAAGATGTACCTATAAATACATGTCCAATATCCTGTTCCTTGATTCCTGAGTGACCAATAAAATCAAAACTAAGCCAAAGAAAACAACATTGAAATTTTCTAATAAACCCTAGACTCTCTTGCCTAGGTTGTTCCAATAAATATAGAGGACATGGTCCTGTTATTCCTTTGCCTGGGTTTTATGATCCCCTCAGCGAAATGTAATTAACAGTCTTATTATATTGTATTTAGTGAAAGTGGTGGTTTTTTCAAGAAGGTATTCTGACCTAAGAGAACATGCCTACTATAATTTTTTTCCATTTATAATATTATCATTTATATCTAGTACACTCAAAGGCAACGATAAATTTATTTTAAATTACAGTTCATCTAGTTTTCTGCTAGCATTTTTCATAAATGAGGATATAGACTATGTGTTGATCGTCTATGTATTCTTGTACCAAACCATTTTGCAAAAGGGAAATTCACAGCAAGAGTTCCAAGATGAAGTTAGTTCAACTGAAAAGGAGAAAACTAAAAGCAATGCAGCACCGCACATGTAAACTTGCAAAAGATGTGAGGGAAAGCATTGTTCCAGGAAAGCACATCATGAGAAATTCGCATTTCCATTTCTACTAGTTTAGAATTCCAAGTACAATGCAGAATAAAAGATCTTTATAGCATTTAAGTTTTAATAAATTCTGCACATGGATTAAAAATTAAATTTGCGACAGCTCTCAGAAGACGGGCAGTTCAGAGTATCATGGGCACTTGTGTCACCTAGAATCTTTTAAAATACAGATCTTTGGTTCAATATGTATTGGCTAAGGGCTAAAACTCAGTGTTTGTAAAGCCCCAAGAGGGCGCACTTGAGGAGGGCATGTCACCACACTTGGAGCAGCCGTGCTTTGAGCTACAGCGCAAAGTGTGGGGTATCTTTAGCTCTGCAACTGTTTCGTTAGCTAACACAAAACTGCAGCTTTTAAAATAAATTTAGATGATTCTTTTCTGGACTTCAGAATTTCCTTTTATTCTGTTCCTATTGTTCTTCAATTTTAATTTTTTAGTTTTCCAATGTATCTGATACAAGATTTCACTATGCAGCTTGGACTCATAGTGATCCTCCTGTTTTCAGCCTCCCCAGCTGGGGGAATCGAGGAGTGCACCACCACACTTGGTCTTGCACTTGCCTAAGCAGGCACTTAGTCCAATGAGCTATCTCACCAGCCCCTTGTTCCTATTGTTTTTTTAAAAATTGATTCATTCCTTTAAATTATCAGGTTACCACCAGTGAATGTTGTGTGTGTGTATGTGTGTGTGTGTGCACCTATGTGTGCATGCGCGCGTGTGTGTGTGTGTGTGTGTGTGTGTGTGTGTGTGTGTGTTGCTGGGTATTGAACCAACAGTTTCAGACATACTAAGTAAGCACCATACCCTGGAGCTACAACCCCCAGCTCCAGTGTCTCAGGTTTAGATGTCAATTCATAGATTCCTTCCATTCATACTAAATGATCTCAGTGACTCCTGTGAATTTTTCCAGTTCAGACCCTGGATGAGAGGTATCCTCTCTTAGTCTTGGAGAAAAAGAGTTGGGGGAGAGAGAGAGAGAGAGAGAGAGAGAGAGAGAGAGAGAACAAAAGAGATTACTGTATTCTTGGTCAAAATATTTGAATAGCTTTAAAACTTACTCTGATCATTTCTAGTGGTTTCTATTCTCCCTAAAAAGGTTATAATGCATAGTGTTCTGCTGTAGTGGGAGCAGGCAGTGGGGGAGTGGGGTGGTGGTTTGTTGGGTCCTAATTATCAGAGAGCAGCAGACAGTCTGCAACCTTTCAGACTTTCTCTTTAAGACCTTTCCATGTCCAGATCAAAGGAATTTATTAGGCTTTTAGCTTTCCTGTTTTTTTATAGCTCAAAATGAACAAATTTTCAAGTACAAAAGAAATGCTTAAAAAGAGTTCTTTTAGTCTTTATTTGAAATCTCCTGCCTCCTTCAGTTCACAGATGTGTCGCATGCTGAATGGAGGAATCAAACTACTACACTTTGATCATTTCACTATCTTGTTTGATTAGTGTTTTCAAACTATGGAGTTTATCAGCAGGGGGCAGGTTGATCCCTGTGGCTTATAATGGGCAAAGTATGGGGGAAAAATAGGTTTTTAGAAATCGTTTAAGATCAATCAGTTTCCGCCTTCTTCAAGGTTTAAAAATAACATCATGGACAGAGAGAGTTTGACATAGAATAAGATCAGATGTTTCCAAAGGGGAAACTGACCAGCATGTATGGTACACTTTTTGCCTTCCTCTTTCTCTCGTCAGAATAGTGATTCTAGTTCTTAGATTATTATAAACTATAATCAAACTCCTTTAAAAAGGTGGGGAGGCAAGAAAAAGGTCCAGCTGCTCAATTTTAACTTTAATTTACTGCACAAACACCGCTTTCAGAATGAAGGTTAGGGTTGTTAAATGAGATTTTAAGAATGCAGCTCTTTGGGGGGATGTATTGAATTGTGTTGCAGATGACAGCTTTAACTATTGCTATGAACCGGAGTTACTCAGCCTCCCCTCGGGTTGGTCAATTTGCAGAATCTAGAGCTTTAGTCCGATGAAAAGACTTTGTTTCTGATTTAATAAATCAATGCCAGCACATGGGCTTTCTTTTCAGGATATTTTGGAGGTGTCCTGGGTGGCAGTGCTGAGTTGTCAACCTGTGACCTTCCACAAAGATGAGCAAGGTATGAGCGCAAACGTTGGTTTGATTTGCAGATCCAGGAAATTCTGTCTGCTTAGGGTATTTTTAATTTTCAGGTAAATGAGATCATGTGGGACCTTCCAGCTTAAATAAATTAACTGGTTTTTAATTTGGAATGCAACTACAGGCCCAGAGGGCCAGGAGGAAACATACCAGTTGGACAGACTGTAGGTAAACATGTTTGTCCTGAGCATATCCCCACTTCTGAGTTTTTGCTTTGAGGAAGTCAGTGGGTGGGTAGGCGATGGGGTTGGTAGCCATGTAGACTTGTTCATGGCACAAAAGGCCTGTGTCCTCTCTATAACTCTCATTTACTTCTCAAAAGTTTCTTTACTTTCCTTTTTTTTTCCTTTAGTATTATTCATTTCAGACAAGGGTAAAAAAAAATTGCTAGTTGAATTATTTCACAGTATAATGTAAATGCCTATTTTTTATTAATTTTATTGAGGAACAAATAGCAATGAGACAGTTTCAAAACCAATTAGTAAGACAATTTCAATAAGTAATACATTGCATATTGTTGTCTTCGTAGTGGTTATTCATACTGCAAGAAGCAGACACGATATCTTGTCTAAACACTATTAGTACAAATACCTAAATGAAAAAATCTCAGGCAGCTCTATAGATCTAAAAGAAGTTGTAGGTATTTTTAGACTTGCCCCACTCTAAAAAATCACTACTAAAACATTTAGCTAAATAGTTGATAGTAAATATTTAAAGAATTAGCATTTTAACCACATGTACTAACTTAGTATTTATATCTAAGTAAAAATACCACTCTATATCATTGTCTTCAGTTGGTAAACATAAAGTATGCAGGTATTTGTTTTTATTTTGTTTATTCATATCTACCTTTATTTTCAAAAGATTTGCTATATTTGAATTCTTTGAGGAAATTCAAAATTTATTAAATTAAGTATGTATCAAATTTCTGTCATACAAATTGAAAATGTGTCTGATTTGTTTTCAGAATGAAATTGTTAACTGCATCACACATTATACCTTAATATTATGTGTATTAATCACCAATAAACATTAATTTTAGTTTATTAAAATGTGAAAATGTCTGAGATGTGTTATGTGCTAGGCATGTGGAGCACATGATGATGCCAGCAGGGTGGGAAACATAAAACATAACTCCAGGAGGTTTCTGGGAGCTGGGAGGTGGTCTTCTCTGCAGTTTCACAATTGCTGTCTCAGACCCAGCACTAATAAGCATGAAAATAGCTGGCTCACCATAGTTATTCCTTCCTACTCTCCTCCAGTATCTTCTCCAAATTGTGTTCAGCATTTGCTTCTTATACAGCACAGGGCACGGGCCCCGGGACATGGCTCAGTAGAATACGTGCTTCCCTGGCAAGCATAAGGGTCTGAGTTCAGTCCCACACAGGGTGGACTAAAGGGCCTACTTAGACAGAGCGCTGCAGGTGTTGGATCCCCAGCATGCTGGCCCTATCCCCAGAGCACACTGAGAGGTGGCACGCGCCTGTAATCCCAGCGCTTGGGAGGCTAAAAACAGCAGAATCACCACGAGTCTTATCTATGACGTGGGACTCTGTAGACCCTGTAGATCCTGGACTAAACACACTTAAAAAAAAAAAAAATTAAAAGGCATGTGTTCTTGTGCGCTTCTCTTCCCTCTGATTCTTAAGTCACTCTGGCTCTTCCCAGCCCTGCCTTCATCGTGTGCCTCACATTTTTAGGAGAGAGCTTTTCGACCAACTGCCTAAAATAACCATTTTGTAAATGGTTATTTTAGGCAGTTGGTCCGACTCACCTTTGCCTGAGGGCACTGTTCATAATTCTCAAGAATCCGCTGACTGTTTTCCTTGCGTGGGAAGTGTTCGTTGACAGCATCATGTATTCCCACGTCCACTAAGAATAGTCAGCACGCCTTCCTCTCCAGCCCCCAGCAGCATCAGCTGTAGCTCTTACCCTGTTAGGCTGTGATGGTTTTAGTGCCTGCTTTTCTACTAAAATATGTATATCATGAACATCCACGCTGGGGGAGCCACGGCAGTGACGCTTCTCAGAGGCGCTGTGAGGCCAATTGCAACCCCCGGAAGCAAAACGCAGCTGAAAGTTAGCACACAAGCTCACTGAGTACCTTTCACTTTAGCTCGGGAGCCCAATGGCTTCTAGAATTGGGTTTACCATCTGTTTACTTTTCATTCTGTTTGATCACTGCCTTATGCCTCTCGCTTCTCGTCAATACATCTGACTTCTCACTGCCATCTGACGACCTTTCTTTTTACTTTACTAAGAAAGAGCAGATGAAGTGGGCTTTGCATGCTCCTCTGTCTATCTAGCACCATGCCTGTGTGTACTTCCTCTACTCCTTTTTTTTTTTTTTTCCTTAGCCTGTACTAGCGAGCAGTTCCCCCTCTTCCACCAGACTGTTGCAGGCTCTAATCTGTCAGCTCTTCTAATGCCTACAACATAATTTTTGATCTCTTGATAGGATTTTTTATTAGAATAAAACCATGCTAAAAAAAAAAAAAAAAAGAAGAAGAAGAAAACAAACAAAAAGTCCACTTCTTATCCAGGCTCTACTCTACCATTCCCTTCATAAGTTTCCAGTTTCTCCTGCTGTGTATCTACATATGCTTGGGTTCTCCTGGTTTTAAATCAATTTTATGCTGCTACAACAGACACTACATACTAGTGTGACCATTAAACTGGATTGTCAACTTGCATGGCTTCAGATGCCCCCATGGTTTAGTAGGAACCCATTCGGGTGTGACTGGGTGAGTCCTGGAGCCATGGACCTTGAGACCTTGGTACCCTTGCTGTCCCCAGCCTCTCTCTGCTGCTGCTCCACACTCTGCAGTCATCCTGACTTGATGACTTTGCCCTGCAACACCCTTGTACCATGATGCTCGTGCTTTGCAACTGGTGGATCAGGGAGTCAAAACAATGAAACCCTGAAGGAAACTTGTGCCCTTTCCCTTGTAAGCTATATAATGAAAAGAGGATAGACATGCTGGCTAATTTGAAGCAAACAAGCAAAGTGTATTTCTCTTAATGCTGAATGTTAGTAAAGGACTGCCATCTGGTGAGGGCCCTCTTCCTGGGTCAGGACCCTGAGCGTTTCTTCAAGTGGTGTGAGGGAGGGAGGTGGTGAGTTCAGGTCTTCTTGTAGCCCCATCACTAATCGCTAGGAACTAATCCCATCAAGGCTCTCCATGCTTCGTATGACCCTACCTTAGCTGGTTTAGCTCCCAATGGTCCCAATGTAAAAACTGAGTAATTAAATTTCTAATATAGAAACTCACTTGTTTCAAACAACAGAGGCTTTAATTAAGCAGAAATATTTTATAGAACCAATTACTGACTTCTACTGAAACATTTTATTCATTTGCCTCTTCGAAAATCATGCTTCTGGTGGTCCCTCTTCTTTCCCAGAATGGTCCTCTTGCTGTCTTAATTCTTAAAAAGCTTGAATGAAGCTCAGCCACAGGCTGAGGCAGTGGCACTGTCCAAAGAAAGCACGCCTTTGGATTGATGATATTCTTTACCCCCTTGGTTCTAAATATTCATAAACTCATTGTTTCCAACTTGCATCTACAATGTGAACTTCTCCCAGTACTAGATTTCTTCCAAATTTAGACATAATTAACCACCACCTACATTTCTTTTGCTAAAGTCATCTGTTCAAAATATTATGATTAAAATTATTTTATTTCTTTCCACATTTTCAACCGAGACTATTCCATCCCATCATTTTCTTAGGACAAAACAAAACAAAACTCTTGCAAGCAACCTACGCATTTCTATAAATCACATAACTTCAGATCCATCAACAGAATTGCTGTTAGTTGTACCTTCGCTGTATGTACCAAAATGCTACAACACATGGGCCTCCCCAGCAGCCAGTAGCAGCCCACCGCTCCACATTGGAATTGCCTCTAAGAAATCCTGGTTTGGTCTTCTGCAAACTATTTCTAACACGACAGCCAAAGCAACTCCTAAAATTCAGTTTGTTTTATTACATTCCTCTCTTGTTCTCTTACTGCCTCTTTGTATATGTGCCAGTTAGCTTGAATTATCAATTTGGCTGCATCTAGAAACTCCTGGATCAGTAATTGAATCACAGAGTTGCCATATTTTCCATTGGGTCGATCCACCACTGTTCACAGCGGCATGGACTCTCAGAAGTCGAAGCCTTGCCGAAGAAGGTTCCTGAGGCTGGCATCTGGGAGTACCTCTCTTGCTCCAGCTTTTCCCTTGGACTCTGAAGCAACTTTGTTTGACTATATTTTTATAATATTCTTACCTTGGGGCCATCTGGGCACAGATGGAATCTTTGGCAACTGTGAGGCAAATTCACCTTCTCCTCCTTTAAATTGTGGATTTTTGGTAGTGTTTCTAGGCATAGGCAAGCTAGTACAACGTATCACGGTATGGACCCGCTGGGTATCTCAAAGGCTGCTTGCTTGGTCTGCTAGCACCTCTTCATGCTTATTCCTGTGGTGAGCTTTGCCTTTTACAGTGTTGCTCTAAGACTAAGACCGTACTCCTGAAATAAAGCCACTCTTACGGTTTTCAAATCTGCGTATCCCTGGAGCACTCAGCCTTATTAGACACATCGCTGTTTCCTTCCTGCTGACAAACCTGTAGCCTCCATGACATACAGAGTCATTGTTGATTTATTTTGTTTACTACTAAATTCTAAACAACAGTGAAGAATGGAATGCATAAAGTTTCACTCAATATTTGTGAATAATAACCAGAAATTGTTATTACTTTCCGTTTGAAAGATGCATGGGTACATGTGGCACTTTTTACATGCTCATTAACTATAAAACTCATTACTGTATAATTCATGGGATTGTGATTTCTTAAATCTAGAATACATTTCCCTATATGTATTTATAAATATTGTTTAATTTACTGAAAAATCTAAAAACACTTTGAATGTTGTAATGGCTTGAAATCACTATGGTCCCAAAAAGTGAGTATGAGCTTGCTTTTAATCTCTATTGATGCTTTATTATGTATTGAGAATTAGCTCCCATTGAAAACAGATTTGCAATAATAGTCAATGTTTTAATTTACTGCTTTCAAAAGGAAATGAATAGCAAAAAATATCTTCAACATCTACACTATACTACCACATTACTTTGCTATTCCTAGCTCTTAATACAAATAAAAGTACCCTTTTGTTAAGAGATTTCATTCTTCCCATTAAAGTATTTTCTGTTTTAAAAAACATTCTATGTCTTTCTGTTAATTGATGGCAGTATTCATACTTCCCGCTTTGGTTATGCTGTATGTCCTTTCATTGCCCTTTGCTACATTTTTACAGTTTTCATTCTCCCTTGTTGTAACAGGGCTCTTACCTAGCTTTGTCTCATCTGAGCCTTATCAAATACATCTTACAGGACCCTAATTCATAATCAGTGGAAGGAAGATTTTTGCTCATATAATCCCTTTGAGCTAATGAATCTGTCCATAAAAATCCCAGTGTTGGGCCAGGGAGATGGCTCAGTAGAATAAGTGCTTCCCTGGAAATTGCAAGGGCCTGAGTTCAAGCTCCAGCTCTGCCAAAGAACTAAAGAATCTTAGTGTTACCAGTCAGCGCCAAGTTCCAGGAACCTTGGCTATTCTATCCAGGCTGGAAACTGCAACCACATTATCTACCTTCCAAGTCTTCTGATCAGATGTAGAAATGTGCCTAGGTATTGGGGTGTGTCTTGCAACAACTTCAAGGAATAATTTGGTCTTTTCTTCACTATATACTTGCATATACACACTTCTGTCTCTATAATCTGTCTATCTGTTATCTATTTGTTTATCTGCTAACCTTCCATTTTTCTCTCTCTCTATGTGTGGTATAAAGGAGAAAACAGTAATTACAGCTTTGCCATACTCACCATGAGGTTCATGGCTGAGATTCCTATGATAAAAAATATAAAGTAGAGAAAAGTATGAGCAATGTATTTATTGCATTGCACTTTATGTATAACACTATCGAAATGAAGATCCAGGACTAACATTTTATGGATAGTCATGCCTGAGTAAGAATGGAAGAAAAAAGATAGCATCTACTATTAAGAAACTGGAAAATAAGGTGACCAAATTCTGTTTGTTCAGATTCTTCTTGGTGTTCCTTTATTTTACCTTCTTTCTAGGGTTAGGGAAGAATATGTTTCATATGAGAGCTTTCAACAACCAAAAAGAAGCTTATCAGATAGAAGTGACCTTTGGGTTCCGTGCCATCCTTCGAGGAGGTTCTAGGGGGAGGGGCAGTGTGTGTGGGTGTGTGAACATGGGCCTTTCGGAGGGGTAAACTTTGTCCTAGTTTTGCTATATTCTTGCACCCAGAGTGCTATGCTGTGGAGCAGTTTATCTCTCACCATCGGCGATTAAGACAGTGGTGCAGGTTTACTTCTATTTTTTATATAATCATTCTAATATAAAACTGTAAAATTGATTTAGCCATAAGCATTTTTCTGCAATTATAGTAAGTAAATGAAGAGATTATTGTAAAATGAACACAGGGAAATAAGGATGCTCCCATTCTCTAGCTCCCTCATAGAATGGTCTGATTAGACTGGAAGGCGGCCTGCATGAACCCTTCCGAATAATGAAAGTCATAGTGGAAGGCGATTTGGATCAGTACTATGTAACAGATGGACAAGGAGAAACACATGCACAATTAAAAATTTCTTGGTAGCTACATTTTAAGAAGTATATTTGAAACACAACATATATTTATATTTTAATTATGTTATTAACTTACTGCATCCAAAATCATTTCAATTTAAAATTATTGTGAAAAATGTGATATGTACCGTCGTTTTCACACTACCAGGTCTCCAAAATCCACTGTGCACTTTCTATATATGTAACACTGTCCCATTCAGTCTAGCCAGATGGGGAGCACTCAGTTGCCAGGAGAGGAGTAGCTACAGCATTGGTCAGTAGAGTAGAAGGCCACTCAGAGGCAAGCAAAACAGTGTTTTCTGTGAAAGGAAATTACAGGTCGCATACCCAGAGACCTCGTGCAGAGTGACTCTAGGAATAGTGTAGCGGAATTCAAATCTTCTAGAAAATTTTTCTCAAGTGGGCAAAATGATTTTTCAGGGAATATAGGAAGTAATCTGATTTTGTGAATTCATATTTTTCTAATCATTTATGCTCAAAAGATATAAATCTGCAAAGGCCAGTCAGAATAAGGTGGAGAGGATGGGAAGTTATGTGTTATCAGTGTGGTACTGTAATAGACCTTCAAAATTTTTTTATTATAGAAAATGCCTACGAATAAAATATCTTGTAGCTTTCAATGCACATTTTGGAAATTCTGAATTTTTTATCATTTTTTAATGGTAGGAGAACAATAAGAGAGGTGTCCCCCCTCATTCTCTTTCTCCTGAGAAAAACTAGGAAAACAACAGACATCAAGCAGCCAGGTTTAACATTATCTGCCCTGAAGATGAAAATAATCATGTTTTTCAATTGTTCAAAAAAATTCAAATAAGAGTACACTTACAAATAAATAACTTAGTGCTTTCTTAATAGCAAAATAATTTACAATTCATCTATTTTAGTGTAAATGGGTGACTTCACTTAAATACTTTTGGTTGTGTAGAGTGCCAGTGGTTATTCTCCTTATAGTAACAAATACATTTATTACTGTACAAATAAAAAAGATATGCACTCATAGGTCATAGACTGGTCTCAAATTTTTCCCTGGCTAGTAAAATTCAGTCTTATTATAGTTTTAAGAGCAGAATTAATTTCACTTGGTAAGATGTAAAAGTAGTTAGCACATCCTCTATCTCCTCTAAGAAGATTAAAATCTCGTTACCTTCAAGGTTGTTTACTTACTCTTTCCTACTTCATTTCCCATTCATTTCCAACATTTTTAGCATTCTCCTTGTGCTAAGGAAAGTTTCTTTCTTCAATAATTGATAAGGTAAAGGAATCTAAGTTTTGACATCTAGTTCAGTTATTACTTAGATGATTCCACAGCAGTCATTTGAAGCAAAAAGCACATTTTTTCCTGCAGGCTGAAACAATTGTCTTTGACATCATAAAGAAGCTAAACTGGAACATGTAAAAAATGCTTCATGCATTTCACTCACTGAAAAGAGCACAAAAGTATACAGGCATCTTTGTGTGTTGCATTGCATACTATAGAGATTTAAAAATAGGTAACTACTATAAAATATTGTATAACATGCTTATGTAATATAATAATGTTATATTTATATATAAAACATTTTTAAAATATACAAAATTTTGCATAGCTTCTGGAAGTCTGAGCAATGACCAGTCAAACGCACGTATGGTCATTATAGAATGGAAAACAGAGCATGATTTGGGCCAGAAAGAACCCCACCATATAGTGATGACCAAGTCTTTGAGGACTCTCAAGGAGCAGTGAAGCATATATTCAGCTGTAGTGTACAAATGGTAGACATGATCATAGAAAAGATTATAATTCCTTTCTTTAATGCAGCCCTCCAGAAGCAATCATCTGTGGGTAGAGAAAGTATAGATATAACCAGTACAGTATACCCTTGTGAAATCATACTTCGTAGCTGGGTGGCAGCCATTTGTAGATTGTGCCTTAAAACCTGACTAATACTCGCTCTTTGAAACCCTACCAATTTCACAGAAACTGCAGATATCTTCTCCAATCTTAGGTGTTTTTCAAGTAGCCAATCCAAGAGTCTTATTCAGTTTTCATTGTTGCTGATTGGCTGCCGTACTGTTACCCTTCTCTGATAGATTCACAAGCATGCCCTTATCATAACAGGTTGGTATACCTTGCAGTTATCTCAGTTCTTCACTGTCTTCTTCTTAAAGCCCCAAGATCCCTAGGAAGCCACAAAAATACAAGCAGCCACCTATTGAGGCTTTATTAAATAAGAGTGAATGTTAAACCAAGTTATAGGTGTGTGAGGAATCCAAGCGGCTGGTCCCTCCCTCCAAATCACCAGGCTCATAACAGACCAAGGCAGAATCCAGGATCTGGCAACTGGCCAGGAGGAGGGATTCAGGAGACTGGCTCCCACACCTGTATAATGGGACCAAGACACTAGGGAGACACCAGGGAGATGGCTCAGTGGAATAAGTGCTTCTGTGGCAAGTACAAGGGCCTGAGTTCAATCCCCAGTTCCAAAAATAATAATAATAATAATAATAATAATA
>NDGM011196680.1:0-37674 GCA_002564305.1 Octomys mimax
CTCTCTCTCTCTCTCTCCTCTCTCTCTCTCTCTCTGTCTCTAAATAAATAAATAAATGTTAAATGTTAAACTGTGTTTAAACATATATTAAATAGTCAGGGAAGCAATTATATTAATAATTCAAGGGCAGAGAAGACAGCTCAACAGCATAAGGACATGCTGGCATGCACATGAGCCTGAATTCAACCCCTAGTATGGCAAATGATAATAGTGATTATTATTATTTGTATTTATATTATACTGTATGATGAATATAACATATACAGCAAAATAACTATATATTCTGTAGCTTACATAGTCTTGCCAAATATTTATTTATTTATTTATTTTGTATTTTTAGGATCGGGTGTACAGGGTCTCACTGTGTCAATCAGACTCCTAGTGAACCTCCTGCTCATAGCCTCCCAAGTGCTCAGGTTACAGGCACACACCACCATGCCCAGTCTGAATTGCCATCTCAGAGTGCCCCAGGGATGAGGCCGGCATGGCAGACCCAGGGATCGAACTCCCGGCCCCTGTGTCTGCCTAATTGCCAAATATTTCTAAATCTCACCTTCTAAACATTGTGTATTATAGTCCATATATTTTGTCTTTGTAACTATTTCCAGAGACAACATTGAAAGAGTTTTAAGAAGCCTTTTCTTTGGACCAGGAAGAATGAAATACCAATAAGAGAGATCATGACTTCAGGAGAAATAATTTACTTGGTGTATAACATATTGAGTGAAGTTTTGTAGATGTACCTTGAGTGTGAGATTCACGCAAGATATCCAGTTGGAGGAATCTAGAGTTGAGCTGGAAATTGAAATAAAGCTAAGTGAGATACATATTTCTGCCCGCCTCAATTCAGAAGGGTAAATATGAAGAAGAATTTGGAGAGAGACAAAAGGCTTGAAGGCAAAGCTTTCAGGAATCTCGAATTCCATTTCCCTTGATTTCTGACTCATTGTTTAAATTGAATCATATTGTATAATTTGATTAGAAAATAATTAGCTCAGATAGGCATCTAAAATCTATGAAGTTTTGAAAGTAACAATTTTCTACCTCAAGTGTATGGCATAAATTAATGACTAACATAATCCATCAATTACCAGTTATCTAAATATGTAAAGAAGCAGGCAGCATTTTAAGTAATTACTTGCATTGGAAATGTTTCCTACCCTCTACTCTCAACTGTGTACACACCAGCCAATTTATTTCTTCCTTCTAGAGCATGCATTTAATCAGTGTTTACAACATGTAGCCCACTACAGACTTCATATGAAATGGGAGATTAAATTTTGAAATTTGTTTCAATAAACAGATGAAGGTTTAATCACTTTGTTGACTTTTAATGTTGATTTAATGGGAAGATATTTGGGGATCAGATATTAAGACAAATACAAAAATGAGCCTGAAATATATGTTTCTAGTAAATTAAGGAAATATTTACATCTACTTACAGGGCTCTTCATAATGACTTCCTTTCCAGTTTGGAACCGCATTTTACCTGTACAAGAAATCACAATATTATAAAATAAAAATAATTGCACCATAGTGATACTGAGGCCTACATTTCAGGGATAGGTGACATAAAAGACTGTTATTGTTCAGAGTCCTTTAAATTTCTGAATTATTCTGCTTGTCTGTGAGGGGATAACAGGAGGCTTCCTCCAGCTTCTTCAAGGGCCTCAGCCCTGAGTCCCACCCTTGGGTTTATAGACAAGCAATGATTGATTGTTTCCAGAATGAGGCCACAACTTAGAATTAAGAAGAAGTTGGGTGATGCAGGATACAGCTTTTGCAGGAGACCTTTACATTCATTTCCACTGGATGTAAGTAAGGAAATAAAGGAGGCAAAAGTATGTGCTTCTGAAGGTAGAATTTTCTGCAAAGGAAGCCCTTGTGCACCAAGGATATATGAAGAAAAACTGGAACCAGACAACAATATTTGGGCCTGTGTCATGTTGCCCTAAACCTAGCCCAGCATTTGAATTGTTTTTTTTTTTTTTTAAGTTTTGTGAAAGTTTTGGTACTTAGTTTTATTGTATACCTTAAAATCAATTCAGGGAGAAATGTCGTCAGTATTCCCAGTGATAGGACAGTTTCATGTTGGTGATTTGGGATGTTTATAAGGAAAATTTTTGAGCACAAAATCAAAAATTAAAGTCAAGTAGTACCTGGTCCAAGCTATGACTCTGGCTTCTTCAAGTTTGAATTTTCCCACAGCTCCAGGAAGATTTGATTCTGCTGTACCCAAATAGACTTTTATAACTTTAATATTTAGTTTGAGAACTGCATGTGGCAGTACTAAAATGCTGCTGTGGCCTGCTGTAGTCTGAGTAAAAACTACAACATGCTATGTAATGTAGAATGGTACAGTGCCTGGACATATTGTGGGGACATCTGCCAAGCAGAGTATGCCTGGTTGAACAACTACGATTTCTCAGAAATGATACAGCCAATGTTCTTTTCGTATTGTTTTTCAAAGATAAAGAGTTAAATGTGTACTCCATGCAAAAGCCTAGATTCTTCACCACTTCATAAAGGCCCATGTGACAGCACTTCTCCCAATAATGTTATGCAAACCCTTTGTGATTGTGACACATCCAGGTTTCAGTTTGTGTTCAAGATGATAATGGTAACAATGCATCATTTTTAGACAGCATTTATAAAACATTTACATGTCTAAAATCACTCACTGTAGTAGATACTCTTCCCTTAGTTTATATAGAAGAGGCTACTGAAACTCATAATAATTGAAGATAAAGACAAGTCTGGTAACATCAAGTCCGGGTTCTTGCCATTAGTACCAGTATGGCCTTCAGCATAAGGCAATGAGTTAATGCAAAGAGACTTCTATCTCCTGAACCAAGGGCCAGCTCTGTCTTTCCCAAAAAGGACTTCCTGAGGGTGTGAGCACACCTGTGGCCATGGCACCTACATCTTTCCTTTCTTGTGATCTTGTCCTTCTCACATCATCCAGTACAAGAAAGTATGGATAGCTATGTCCAAAAGCTCATCTGCACAAGCGGACGTGCATGTCCACATACTTGCATACTACACAGGTAGGTGATTACAGAGAGAAATAGAGAGAGAGAGAGAGAGAGAGAGAGAGAGAGAGAGAGAGAGAGAGATACACATAATTTCTCATTCCCTTTGCTCTTTGCAGTAGCTCTGTTTCTATATTTTCTCTCTAAGTGGTACATCCAAAGTCTCTCTATTACTGCAAAGGATATTATAAGGTTTTGCCCAGGAAAATCCAAATTTTGAGAAGACTTTTGTCCTTTTGAGTCGAAGAAAATGAAAGGCACTAGTTGGCTACTTAAATATATTAGAGACTGCTATTAGTTAATAAAATATGTCCATGTTTACTGTTATTTGGTATAATATGTTGTGTTATACCAAATATTTTGTAATAATTCCAGACTGCCAAGGAAGGAAAATCTGAAATATTATTTTTAGTGTGAATTTTAAGCTGTGTGAAATTAGTCCCTTTTGGACTCTAATTAAAACATGACAGCATCAGGTCTTTTCCAAAAAAGCATTCATGCACATACTCTGCCCTGCTGCTGTACCTTGAGAAGCCAGCCATGATGCTTGTGATCCATCAATAGTGGAAAGAGGTCTTTAGAAATTATTTCTACTTGCTCTGCAAGTAGGGATGGAAATAAATTTTGTTTCCTTCACAGGGGGAAAGTGCAAAATAACTAACCTGGCTTTTTTCCTCTTTGTTTTCAGAAATCTTAAGTGCACCATTTCCCAGAGAGTGTGGCATCTGCTATCACACAGAGACATCTGACATTTTCTTTTGGCATCTTATACAACTGCCATACTCACACCCTATATTATTTAAAATGTATTGAGTACAGGATCCTCGGGGCCTCACTACACAGACTGGAGTAGTTTTTCAGCCTCCCAAGTGCTAGGATTTGGGGGAATACCTCTAAACTCATATATATTTAAAACAATTTTCTAAAGAATATGTTCTCTAGACGATGATGAGTGTATTAGAGAAGTTTCTTTCACTTCCTTTGCATAAAGACATTTCATTTTCTAGGAGAAGTTTGATGGTGGTTAACCAAGGTAGGGGAGTGTTTATGGAAGACAATGGGCCTTTCCTCATGGCTCAAAATATGCCTTGTATGTAGTGGCTGAACTTTTGTGTATTACTGATTTCAATGATGTGCCATATTTTATAAGGAATTTAATGGGAATAAGAAATATATAGATATATGAGAATATTCTTATGCCCTTAAATAATATATTACATGTTTCTGCTAGAGTAGATACTCTAAAACTAAAATTAGTTTGTTAGCTACTCATAGATATTTTTTCTACTGCCCAGGGGTAGTGACAAACATATGTAAATTATTCCAAAAAGTTCTTTCAAAATCTTCATGGCCAAAAGTTGGAAGAGAAAAAAAAAGAAAGAAAGAAAAGAAAAACGAAACAAAATAAAATAAAAAAAAAGCAAAACCAAAAACAACACAACAATTTTACTACTGTTTGCCATTGATCAGAGTCTAACTGGAATGAATAAATTATTTTTGAGGATGATAAAAAAAGGAAAGTGATTTTTGTCTCTTTCCCCTACAATTTTTGCGAAAGGAAATGTAACATACTTAAGTCACTTCCTTTACTTCAGCCACTTTTTAAAAAGAATTATGGATATATACTTTCTTCTTGGCATTTTTTCAAAGTTGTCCAGTTCTAAATCCATCTTGTCAGGTTCTTCATACATTCTCTAAGCACCTTAGACTTATGTCCTCCCCAGATAATCTTTTAGAATATTGTGTTTAACATCCCATTAGTGCGTCTGTCCAGTATGGAATGACTGCACCCCTCGCAAGGAGTCGGTGCGTGTACACAACACGTCTTAATTCCTCTTTCATTCCTTTACCCTCCCCTTTCTTCCTCCCTCCATTTTTCCATCCTCTTCATATTTGCAAAACATCTGTGCCCCTATTTCCTATTATTTATCTTTTTTTCTTTATTTATATGCTGGGTTTCCAAGAGAAATGATGAAATATTTGTGTGTGTTTGATTTATTTCACTTTATATTTTGCTGTCAAGGTGCACTCATTTTTCTACAAATGACTCAAATTCATGCCAGATAATCTCTAGCAGCTGACCTTTAGCCAGTGACCATGCCGCACTCACCTAATTCACCAAACTGGGCTATACGCAGACCTTGATTCCTAAATTTCTCTCAAAGCCTTTCTCTAACCACTTGCTGCTATATTTTTGAAAAACACTGTTAGTCCATGCTGTTATGCCATTAAACTTAACTATATACAGTCTTGTATTGGTCAGGGCTTTACTTAGCGGAACAGATAAAATATAAGGAACAGATATTAACACAAGATATACAATGTATAAGGAATCACAAGACTGCTTACAACAGTCAGCTGCAGAGTCAGATGAGGGAGTGAGCAGAGAGCGTCTGCACACCCCAGACTGAGGAGTTCAGTCCCAAGGTCTGAAGCTCACTGCAGTGCTCCGTGCAAGGCTCTCTCAGCTGATGGGTCTGCGATGGAAGACTGAAGAGTCTGGGCTGGACGCTGAAGAGTCAGTGGAAGGTGAAGGATTTAAGCTGGAGGCTGAAGAGTCTGCACTGCAAGCCAGGCGATGAAGTCCAAGCAGCAAGGAAGACTGAAGTTCTGATGAAATGGAAGATCATTATTTCTTCAGTCCTCACATGGTTTCTTTGTGCTGAGTCACTCTGGGGTGGATCCAATTTTTCCCCAGGGTGGGACCCCAACCAGCTGGAACTGTGCCTGGAGTCATCTAGCCAAGTTGACACAATGTATCAACCACTACAAGTCTTGATCCCTTTTTGAACCCAATGATAATGAATCTTGAACACTTTTTCCAGTTTCTATTCACTTAAATGTGGCCATCCAAGAAATTACATGAGACTTTAGGACAGCAGAATGAAGAGAAATAAACATTCTTCTCTGAGGTACTTCTGCTACACATATACCAGAAGGCCTGTGGGGACAACTCTGCCAGTGGCCAAGCTCTTGAAGCTCAGCCAGATGGTGGGAGGAGATGGGAAGGCCTCAGTCGCCTTGCTCCTGTCTTCCAGAGGGAGAAAAAGGAAGGGTCTTTGCACTGAAGGATTTCAAGGGGTGCAGCATTTCATTTAGTAGTAAATGTAAGGCAAATTTTGCTCCATTTAGAAAAGCATAACTATACATTTTCCATCTACTGGAGATTTCATGTCCTTCCATTAATTTATGAGAGCAATACTCAGGAGCACAATGATACCAAAAGCAACATGGCTTAAGACCCAGATTTTCACATAGTAGTGAAAGTGTGATTAAAATGTAATTTTTATGGAGTCAATATTTTTAAGTCTTTTGAAATCTAACTCATAAGGATTATTACCACTTTTGGTGTTTATGTTAAGAATCTATTGATTTTTCTGTTTTACTTACTTTTTTCATTGCTAAGACAAAATTTCCAACATTCAAAGTTAAAGAAAGGTTTAGACTGGAGAGATAGCTCAGCAGTCTAGGTGCCTGCCTGGCAAGAGCAAGGACCCAGGTTTGATACTTGATTCTGTATGCCATGCCAGCCGCTGAAACTGGGTGTGGTGGTGCATGCTGGTAATTCCCGTGCTGGGGAGGCTATGACAGGAGGATCACCATGTGTCTGAGCTGTTTAGTGAGGCCCTATATCAGAAAGAGAGAGAGAGAGAGAGAGACAGAGACAGAGACAGAGACAGAGACACAGAGAGACACAGAGAGATAGAGACATAGAGAGAGACAGAGACAGAGACACAGAAAGAGACAGACAGAGGCAGAGAGATAGAGACAGAAAGACACAGAGAAAGAGACAGAGACAGACAGAGAGAGAAGAAAAGAAAGGAAGGAAGAAGGAAAGAAAGAAAGAATGAACGAACAAATGAACGAACGAAAGAAAGAAAGAAAGAAAGAAAGAAAGAAAGAAAGAAAGAAAGAAAGAAGAAAGGCTTATTTGGACTAACAGTTTCAGTTTTGTAGAGGCTTTAGTCCATAGTCAGCTAGCTCTAAGGCCGGGTGGTGAGGTAGAGTGACACAGGAGAGAGACACAGTCTATGGCAAAGTAGGACAGGCAGAAGACAGACAGTAGTAAAGTAGCCAGCAGCAAAGAGCAACAGCATCTTTCTGTCCTTTATATTGACACACCCTTGGGGGGTAGCACTCACATCCAAGATGGGCCTTCCCACTCAGGAAGGAAGGAAGGAAGGAAGGAAGGAAGGAAGGAAGGAAGGAAGGGATGATCATGGTAGAGACATACTGGATGTCAAACTAACACTTAAATTCCTCCATTTTTTCTCCTACCTCCTACCTGTACAGTTTAAGTTTCTTTCTATACATTTTCAAATCACTTTGACAATTTCTGTTTTCTTTGGCTTTCTCCAGCTTTTACTCTTTTTATAATTCATTGCCACCTTTCTGTCAAAGTGATTGCCTTTCCCTCTCTTTACTTCTTACTCTTCCTTTTCTCCTCCCACTCTCTTCCTTCTCTCTTCCTCTTCTTCTTCCTTCCTCTCCTCTTTCTTCTCCTAGTTCTCATTTTCCTTTTTGTTTCTTTTCCTAACACAATCCTCAGCCCTTCTTAATTTTTTTAACTTGAGACAGGGTCATGTTAAATTAATTTCAACCTTCATAATTAAAAAAAAAAAGATTTGAGCCTAGGTCATTTAATTGGCCAGGATAGGCCAAATGCTCCTGCCTCAGCCGCCTACACTGCTGGCATTGAGAGTAAGTGCAACAACACAGCATAAGGTAATTATTTCTACTGAAAGTTCCCAATTGTCTCTAGATCATGCTTTAGGGAGTACACAATCAAATTCCCCTCTTAACAGGAGTTGGGTAGGGCCTGTGATGAAAGAAACTTTCTTATATCTACAATCTCTGGGGTCCTTCTTCCCATTAATCTTGGTGTATCTGAGATATCTTTTGGTCTATTTGTTCTTTGAAAGTACCCTAAGCTTTCCTCCAAGCCATCAATTTTTCTGCATTTTCTCTGGAACAACTTGTCCTATTTTGCCTGCCTTATGAAATCCTCTGGGTGGAAATCAGTATCATTTCTATTTTCTGGGCGTTTCTTCACTATCTTGTTACTCTGCCTCTGCTTGCTCCTATCAGTTCTGTTTACATTTTGCTAACCTAAGTACTTAAATGTCTATCTCTTAGAAGGACTATGTTTTATTACTTGTGTTATCCTTAGTATCTATCAAAATGACTGGAAAATAGCAGAACTGAACAAAATGAAAATTTATTCATTTAATGAGTAAATGAGTGAATCAGGGGGAGCTTTACTTTGGACAACTTGATTACTAGAAAATCTAAATGGAATTAAAAAGTGGAGAGAGACAGGTAAATACAATTCTTCAGGTGTGTGTGTTGCTAAAAATTGATAGTACTCATGAAAGACAAATAAAAATCAATGCTATACAACCAAAACAATCACTTTTATTGTACTTGTTAGCACAGTCCCATCACCATGTCCTCCATGTCTCTGGTCACTCTGATATTGCCCATTTGGCTTCTTGAGTCTCTGGACCATACTCCATTCATGCCCATGAATAAACTTCTTCTAGCTTTCTTTTTCTCCTTATACTTTTGTTTGATTCCCTTACAAATATTGCCATTTTACTCAGTCTAATGCCTCCACCCCACCACTGCTCTCGGTTGAATGGGAAAATTGTATCCTGTGGTGGCTATTAGATTCCAATAGAGATCTAAAGGAAGTGAGATTTAATTTGGATTTAGGATGCTATTGTATTTTTTAATATACAAGCAGATTTGTGACTTGTGTTCCGTCACATGTACTATAATGTTTATTTTTGCTTTTAATTTGCAATGTTAAATTTTTCAGAGGCTATTTTATCCAGAGACTTGCCTGAGATTCTGGTAGTTGAATACAGAGGAAGGATGAGCCTAGAAATGTTTTGATGGCTTAAATTGTGAGACTTCATATAAATAGGGATAAATAAAATGAAATTTAACAAAAAAATTACTCAATTATATGTTTCAATTAAGAAGTTTTATTTAAGCAATGAGGCATAAAAATACGGGTTTTAACTGTTAACTATAAAATGTGTAAATGATGTACAACTTAGAGCAACATTTTGACCATATAAATCTCTAGTACATCTGAAAGTTCATCAGGAAAATCAATAAAATTTTGTTCATTTTAATTGTATTTAACCATTTATGTTGTAAACTTTCTCAATGGTAATAAAATATGCTATCATCTATGAGGCACTTGCTCTGTATGTGGTGGGCATGTTGTTTACATCATTTGATTTTAGCCTCTCAATAAGTGTTGAGGTAGGCATTACCTTTGCTGTGCTCATTAGAACACACACCCACACAGAAGTAAGGCTAACATGCCCAGGATAAATAATTTGTCAGGGGAAAGAACGACAATTTTCTGCAGAACTGTATGATTCAGAATTCTATGTCCATGGGTGCTGGCCTTAGCGGCCTACCACCCCCACATGCATGACCTCCACGTATAGAGGCTGAAGTATCCTTAGGTAATCTATCAGCTGTCCTGCTCTGGGGCTTTGCTGCATTCAGCATCATAGTTCTTTATAGATCATCTCATTAATGCAGTTTGGAGGTGGGCAGGTATAGACAAATAAAAATTGTTTTGTCTTTTTAATGTTCCGTGTATGAACTCAACATTTTGCTACCCTTCTGATGAACAGAGAGGAAGTGAAATTGTATCTGAGAGTTGTTTGTAGGTACCTGGTCCCACACTTTGCTAGAAAGGATTATCATTTAAAATGAATATTTCAAGGTATGGTCCCTGCAAACATGTTTTAGTAAGGTTAGTTTGGGGTCCACAGTTTGTATTTGCAGCAGTCACTATCAGCATGATTCTGACATCAGTGGTACAAAATGTGAGGTTGGTCTATGACACATCACCCCATTGATCCCCAGGGTTGCCTCTGCTGCTCTGACTTGCTAGGATGGTGTCCCCTTCCTCCCTCAAGGCTCCATGTGCATCCCTCCCAAAGTGCAATCCTCAGTCAAAGAGAATCAACACCCCTGATAGGGGTGGACCATTCCCTCTGTCAAGGGTATATGAGGAGTTGAGCACTCCTGTTAGAACCCCCAAACAAGTTCTCTGATGTAGATGGTACAGTGAAGAGATTCTGGAAGCACAGCTTCTATTTCAAGACAACATTGTCTCAGAGAAATGTAGTAATGTAGGCCATGAAAAAAATGAATTATAGAAACATGTCTAGTCATGCATCCAAATATTATTAAGTTGGAATAAATACAGGAAATATTGAGTTTTCAAAGATATTTTTAGTATCAAGTTTTTGTAGCATTTTGCACACAGAGCACTTCTCAGTTTCTTCAAATGCCTTCCCAGTATTCTCTAGCCATGTTGCCAGTAGCTGCCACAAAGAAGAGTGCAAGTCTCAAGCTAAAGAAAATCATAGCTGGGATTTGCTTTCCAAGGCAGATGACAACTGGAGGCCAGAGGCATTGCCAAGCACTTCTTCCAATTTCTTCCTACCTCAGGAAAATATCCCTGGGCCCCTTAGAATCCAGAAGAGCCTTCCTGGAGAGGAGGAAGGGTCAGCAAGAAGGAAGTAGCAGCATTTTCGGTAAAGCGAAATGAATTTCCCTTTCTGGAGGCCAAGCCCACAGCCCTGCACACATCATCTGGTATATTCCTGGGACGGGGGCATGTGCTGAGGGTGTCAGAGCTGTGCTAGATTAATTTTGTTTTCCATACAACGATGGTCTCTAAAATTACCAAGTCAGATGATCTGGTAGCTGGGAAGATCATGCCATGTGTATAACTATGGAAAAAGGTGTCCTTTCTTCTTGCCTGGAAAAGTGCCATCCTATGATTGCATCTTGTCTGATTCTAGCCTTTTAGAATAGCACAGCAACATGCAGTATTGCTCTCTAAAACGCACAGATATCAAGTTTGGTATGCTTACCTAATTCTAAATCTTGAGGATCTGATCTCTTTTTTAAAGGGAATTTTAAGGGGCATTGGAACAACTTTGATATCAATATATGTGGCTGGTTCTTCACAAACTGCATGTTGGTATGGCTTTTGAGTTCTATGAAAATGATCCTTTCAAAAAAATGATCTTAACTGCTGCCCTGTGCCATGTGCCACTCTGTCTTGGAGCCAGCTAAGCATGGACTGAAATTTCCAGTAACTGTGAGCTAAATAAACCTTTCCTTCCTTCATTTTGGGTGTCGGGTTTGTCCCAGCAATGAGAGAAGAGTAACCATGACAGTCCTCATCCCTTTTAAAACTTTGTGTTTTGAGACAGGTTCTTGTTGCTAACTTGCCAAATGGCCCAGGGTGGACTCAAATTTTGGTGCCTTTCATTTTAGCCTTCCAGAGTGCTGGGATTGCAGACACACACCGCTCTAATCCTCCTTGTAGTACTAATTTTGTAATTCGAGCAAGCCAGTTATCTTCTGTAGGCTTAGTTTCCTTATTGGTAGAACGTAGTCTAAACTGCAAAGCAGGCTAAGCATAACCTTTGTTTCTTATCTTCAAGACATAAAAGTGTTCACTACATTGTAATTCAGTGTTGCACGGTTGTGAGGTAGTATCAATTATCTAATTGCAGATCAGCCTGCAGTGGATGAGGCTGCTAATTTATTTCCTGGCAAGCAATCTCAACTATGCATAATAAAACTGGAGTCATTGTAAAAAAAAAAACAAAACAAAACAAAAAACAAGAAACAAAAAAAATGATCTTTTCTTTTCAATTTGTTTTGTTTTGTTTGTGAATACTAGGAGTTGAACTCAGTACCTCACACTGGTCCGGCAGGCACTGCTCTACTGAGCTATATGCCCAGCCACTATAAAACGACTCTGTGCTATGCATTTCACTTACATGGAAATTCCAAAATTACCAGAATATAAATGAACAGAGCATCCTTCAATTTGTGTTTGATTAAAACTTTGAATTTCAGTTTAGATGATAGCTCAGGTGGCTTAGAGTTACTGACCAGTGTAATCTTTAGACAAACCTACCCTAGCTAGTCAAATATCCATCTTATAATCTTATAGGTACATACAGATATATATATATATATATATATATATATATATATATATATATCCATATCCTGAATCATTACTGAGCTTTAATTTAATAAGACTGCACGAGATATAGTGGAAGAGAATTTTTGCCAAAGCGAAGAGAATTAATGCAGAAGATATGGTATACACAAAATAGTAGATGAAATTAATTACAAAGAATTTAAAAAGCATATTTTCCAAAGTTGGCTACATGGTACAATAAAGACATGAAGGTTTTAGCACAGGGAGAAATTATTCTGGGATAGGTTAGTTGGAATGGGATTCATTAAGCCAGTGGAACTTGAATAGGCTTTGCTGCTATATTTAAATTTTCTATGTTTAACTGTGATCCACTGTATATGTAAAGTCTATATCAATACCTGGACATGCATATGCTGTTTTTAATGTATTTAGTACAGGGTCAACAGGGTATACAAGTTCTCACTGTACAGATTGGACTCATAGTGATCCTCCTGTTTTCAGCCTCCCAAGTGCTGGGATTAGAGGTATGTGCTACCACTCCCAGTCTCAGCGTGCCCCTGGGTGGGGCCTGCACGGCATGCTGGGGATCAAACTCTGGTTCCTCTGTCTGCCTAAGCAGGCTCTTTAATCCTCTGAGCTATCTGGCTGACTCTAGCTTGTGCTGTTGCTGTGATAGAATATCTTCCTTTCAGCATGTGGTGACTGTAGGCTGGCAGGAGGACTATTCTAGCTATGATGAAGTTTTACTTTTTGGTACAACTGAAAACTTGTATATGATAATATTAATCTTTATATTTTGCTACACCTTCTTGATTTAATCTTATACAACTTTTACTAATTTATTAGCAATAATAATATTAGAATTTCTTGAGGCTCTAAAGTCCTTTATATTGGGGGTTTGCACAGTAATTTTAAAAACAATAACTGTTGATTTTGTTACTTGTTTTGAAAGAAAGCTCCTAAAATCCATACCTCTCACATAGCTTTCTGAGAATCCCTCAGCTCCCCCAGATGTATCCAAGTTTTTTTGTTGTTGTTGTTGCAGGCAGATATTCTATTAGGTACAAGTTTTAATGAATGAGGTTGCATATGGGTGTGCTTTGAGAGGCAGACAGAAAGGTATCTTTAGAATTTATCCTCATGGTGTCTGCCATGACGTCTGGTATCATTTAATTATTTGCCTCCTCTTCCTCTCCCTCTAGTTTCTCCTTCTGTTCTCCTTCCATTTCTTTCTCTGCCTCCTTTTCCTACTAGACCTCGAAAATATCTATTAAATAGAGCTGGCCTGATAGCTCAGCCTACTAAAGCACCTGCTTCAGAAGGGTGCAGTAGCCAGGGTTTGATCCCTGGAGTACTGAGCTGGCCCTGCCCCCAGGGCATGCTGGGATGGGGGTTGAGACTGGGCATGGTGGCCTGTGCCTAGTAAGCTCAGTGCTTGGGAGGTTGAACACAGGAGAATCACTATAAATCTGATCTATGTAGCGAGACCCTGTAGACCCTGCCCTAAATGCAGAAAAAAAAAAACTCTTAAAAAGAAAATATTTTCTATATGTACTGCTATACATGAGAATTGAAACAAGCATACATTTTTAAAATCCAGGATTATTTACATTAATTATTTAGACAGGCCTAGAAAGCATGGAATTTAGGTAAGAAGGGATAACGTTTCAGTAAAAGTATTTATCTATAGGGGCCAAAAGCATACTGTGTTTTGGTGGGAAAGTGCTCATGGGGAAGGGGAATAACTGAGTGAAATTGAGGGTACAGATATGAATATGGGAGTTAGTGCTGATGCATTAGCAGTTGTATCTAAAAGGCAGAAAATATGCAAGAAGGGTATAAAATAGCAGAAAGACAAGTACTGCTTAAGGTCAAATGTGATTTGTCACTTAGAGTGTCTATCTTGTTACCAAGAGGTAGGAGAATTAGTTTGATAACTTGCTTATTCACTATATCTTCTAAAAAGAAAGGATTTGGGGGATCTCAAAATATTCATATACTTTTGAAAAAGAATGAAGGTAAAAGAAAAAGGAAGAAGAGTAAGAGAAAGGCTAGAAGTAGAAAGTACATAGAACGGGGTATTGGAAAGTCCTACATGGACACTAAATTGGTCAGTTAATTCTATTATGATTTTCCTGGTTGTAACAAAGAAAAAATGAGTGAGATTAGTTATGCTAGAATAAGAGAAATGATTTTCCAATAAAATCTCACAATTTTCCCCATGAAATTGTATAAAGTTAATGTTAAATTAAATATCAGTAAACAAAATCAAAGAGTTTGCTATTTGGAATGCATAGGAAATGCTTAAGACTGACACCTTAAGTTCAAATAAACCAAACAAAAGTGAGGCAAGGACTTGAATGGGTACTTCTCCAAAATGATAACAAAGTGGCTAATAGACATATAGAAAGACAAAAAGTGTCATTAGATATTAGGGAAATATTCTTCAAACTACAGTGAAGTATTATGTCATACTCACTACGGTGCTTATAATTGATAAATTGGAAAATAGATATTGGTCATAATATTAACAATAGGAATGTAAAAGTGTCATTGTAGAGGATGGTGCTGTCACTTCTCAAAACACTGAACATGTGAAGACACTGAGTCTCATGCATAAATAAGAAGATCATAATGATTTCAATGTTATGTAAAATAGAGCAGTGCTTTTTAAACAATGTGTGAGAAAAAAGAAAACATGCAAGAATAACTTAGGATTCATTCAGATTCTCATGTTTAGCTTTCTAAGCTTTCATTCTTTTAGGTAAAAAATATTTGCATAGAACTTGAATATTGGTTTACCTTTAAAACATTAAAACAGAGGACATAAAAATATTAACATATACATCAGACCTAAAATTTAAGCATTGCAATTTCTTTAAGATCTTTTCATGTAAGATAAATGAATGATTTGCTAATTTGTTTTGTAAAGTTTTGCATTAGCTTATTAAGTTTTAGTCAATATAGCATGTCAGAAATAAAGACTAAGATTTGAGCTTTTTTAAAAACAATAACTGTTACTAACACTATTTCCTTTTGGGGACAATTATACTTTGTAAAACTGAAACCATATTAACTGAATGGCTGTTTTATATATATTCATAGTCACTTATAGGTCTATATTAGAACTTAATTATATTAGAAAGAAAAGGAACTTCTTTTGATTGAAATTGTGTGTGATAGGGGCCAGTGAGATAGCTCAGTGGACTAAACACCTACTTAGGTAAGCTAGGGACTGTGGTTCAATCCCGGGCACCACATGCCATGCCAGCCCTGCCCCCATGGCAGGTTGAGCTGGCCAGAGTCCTGGCCTAGGGGTGCATACCTGTAATCCCAGCACTTGGGAGGCTGAAAACAGGAGGATTACTATGAGTACAAGCTGTGTAGTGAGACTCTGCAACAACCAAATAAAATTTAAAAAAAAATTGCATGTGATGGTTGCTTGTAACTGTCAATTTTATTGGATGAAGAAATGCTTAAGCTATTAGTGAAGTATATTTCTAGATGCATGTGTAAGAACGTGTCTAGAAATGTTGGCCTGTGAAAAAGCAAACCAAAGTGAAAGACCTGCAGTGAATGTGATGGAAGGAGGTTGGATTGCCAGTTGTAATAAAATTCTCACTCTCTTTATCCCCACCCCCAGTGGCTATGAAATTAGCAGCTTTGCTTCATTCCATCCAGGGACTTAATTCTCTGCCTCACCACAGGCCCAGAATCAATGCTGCCATCCAACTATAGACTGATCCTTCTGAAACCATGAGCCAATATAAATTTTTTTCTTTTAGGTTGACTTTCCCAAGTATTTTATCACTTCAGCAAAACTGCTAACACACCATAAATATAAATGCTATTATAAAATGCATACAATTAAATATTATATCATCAAAGTTAGAGTAGGAGACTACCACCTTACTGTGTTATGTTACTATCACTTTTTCCTGTGTGTCCCAAATTATCTCTGCACATTCAGAAACTCTAAAGCCATTGTTCTATGAGACAAAGCAACTTTTAAATAAGGTTCTAGAAGACAAAGAGACAAAGAACAATTTGCATATTTACATTGGGTTGAATTGTCAGACAACACTTTGTTTTTCCATATCTTGTTAATATTTAATATGCCATAGCTTAATTTGTACTCACTGACCTCTATGACTATATATATATATTTAATTTTTTCCATATTTTAGAGAAGGGTCTACAGGGTGTGCAGGGTCTCACTACTACATTGAACTCATAGTGATTCTCCTCTTTACAACCTCCCAAATGCTGGGATTACAGGTGCGTGTCACCACACCCAGTCTGAATTGCTGTCTCAGTGTGCACCAGGGGCGGGGCCAGCACAGCAGGCCTGGGAATCGAACCCCTGGCTAAAGTGCCTGCTTGCAGTCACTTTAATCCACTGAGCTATTTGGCTGTCCCTCTATGACTATATAAAACAGTAAGTTCTTCAGAACTTTCAAAAAGGGAAGGCATTTATTAATCTCACAAATCTATAGTTGTCAAACTTGATCAACCATCAAAACTCTTTAGGACACTCATGAAAACTAAAGACCCCCGGTATATTGTACCGAGGAACTATGCTTTGTAAAGTCTGGAATAATTTCAAAACAGCAAAGTTTGTACTGACTGGAGACTACTTTTGAAATCATTCTTTTAGTCTACTGATTTTTTCTTTCTCAGGTTCAAAGTGCAAGGGACGACTAAGTTAAGGTGAAAATTACATAATCTTCTTCTGAGTATTTTTCTATTAAAATTAATAAAAATAGACTAATAAAAAGTTTTGGAAAAATTGTGTGTAAAAAGACCTAGCGAGATCTTTTGTAAAATATTGATCTTAAAATCTATATTTGTTATTTTTCAAGATGTGAACCATGATACTTTACTACATGATGTGTAGTGTTTGAATTGACTTTTTCTGTGCCTCCTTGATCACAGGGAAGCAGAACTCTGATTACTAAGAAAGATGCATATGAAATTTATCAGATATAAAGATAAAAAGATAGAAAGGTCATGAAGATGTGAGTAGATAATGATCCTTGTTTAATGATCCATGGTCCTTGGTTAACTGGAAACATTTCAGTGAGGCCTCCTCTAGTCTTCCAGTTGACTCTGTACACTTTTTCAACAATACTGCTGGGGTGTCTCGCCTCATTTACTTTTCTTCCAACTTTCATCAATATCTGATATACTATGCACTACATCTGTTATACTATGTTCAACTATTAATTGGCTTCCTCAAAAACTGCAATCAAGGGAAGACCAGACACAGGGACCGGAGTTTGATCCCCACGTGCTGTGCTAGCCCTGCTCCTGGGATGCGCTGAAATATCCATTGAGACTGGGCATGTTGGCCTCACCTGTAATCCCAGAGTTTGGGAGGCTTAGAACAGAAGAATCATTACGAGTCTGATCTGTGCAGTGAGACCCTGTAGACACTGTACTAAATACAAAACAAACAAAAAACTGTAATAAAAGCTCTCTGTGAGCAGAGATTATTAAAGGAGCTCCCTGAGTAACAGTCTTTTCCCTTTAAGATTTGTGGATTGAGATAAACCAGGAACAGAACAGGGCAGACTGTCCAAATTCTTATGTTGGGCAGACTGAAAAAGAAAATTATTTCTTAGTATTTCATGGGAGGTGCTAAATGCATTAGAGTGGAGGTGATCCTTTTTTTACCTGGGTTCCTCCAAGGAAAATAAACCAAGTGATTCTTGAACAAAATGACCTAAAATTGGGAAACTCATCAGTGAAGCCTTAGTTCTTGATATAGACTTGATTTTCTAGGTAAAAAATGCTCCTCACCAATAATAGCACACTCTTGCCTCTTGTCTTGGTAGATAAAGGATCAATAACATTCTCATACATATGGTTGTTTCTTTAAAACTTTCTTAGGACCAATAGTTCTTTGCTCATCTCCCTCTGCTTAGGTGGCAACACTCTGTGTCTCCAGTCACACGTGAAGTCACATGTGAAGGTTTCTGATCATGGGGTTTGTACTGCAGAAGCACAAGTTACCTAACTGGAACAACCTTGTAAGCAAATCTCATGTTTGCTTATTCTTATCACCCTCCTTGGATGGTAATTTCTAAAGAAAAGTCCGGAAAGGGATCCTTGTTTACTCACTGAGAAGGCAGGTCTGGATACACATTTCCAGGGCCCAGTGAAAAGGAAACTTCTGTTCAAAAGTTACTAAAACATTCAAAATGGCAGGCACAGAGTGCTAGTCTAAACATGGGACCTAGTGTAACTGCACAACTGGATGAATCACGTGCTCATGATGCCACCCCTGTTGGGAGATGAGGTAGTCACGTCAAGGGCAACTCTTTAAGAAAAGTCACAAGGTAATTCTTAAAGATGAGAAATTTTAAGGCAGAAGAGACCGAAAAATATGAAAACAGAGACATGGAGGAACAAACTGGAGATTTTTATTATTAAGTGAGAAAGGAATAGGCCAGAATGGGTATGATAGAGAGCAAAGGTTTTCAGCACATGGGAGGATTTGTTCATTTATATCTAACAGCATAACTGGGCATTATGTGGAGATCACACAACTTGGGTTGAAAGGAATGAGCCTGGAGATAATAAGAGGATGTTCCATATGTTAAGGTAGTGTAGTAGGTTGAACAATGAATCTATTTTTCAAGTCCTAAATCTAGAATCTGTAAATGTTACCACATGCACTAGTTTGTTAGGGCTGCTATAGCAAAAGACAATAAATTAGGTGCCTTACACAACAGAATTTTATTGTCTTATAGTTTCCAGGCAAGAAGTTTGAGTTCAAGTTGTCATCAAAGATGATTTCTTGTGAGGGCTGAGAGAAAGATCTGCTCCAGAGCTCTATCCTTGGTTGGTTGATGAGTATCTTATTTTTGTGTAGCTTCACATTCTTTTTCCTCTGTGTACATAACTATGTCTAAAGTCCTTGTTTTCTAAGGACACAGTCAAATTAGACTAGACCCCACCCTAATAACTTCACTTTAGTTTGATTTCCTCTACAAAGACTATTTTTAGATAAGGTTGCATTTTAAAATCTTGGAAGTTAACACTTAAACATATGAATCACAGAAAGACCCAGTTGAATCCTACAACATAGATGACAGATGGGATTCAATTAAGAACCATGCAATGGGGAGATTATCCAAGTGAGCCCTTTATCCAGTCAGAATTATTCTTGTAAGAGAGAGAGCAAAGGAGGTTGAGACACATGAGAGAAAGCATGCAATGAGACTACAGGGGCAGAAATTAGAGTGATGCAGCCATATGCTGAGGAATGCCATGTAATCTCTGGAAACAAAGAAGCAAATCCCTAATGAGAGCTTGCTCTTGGCCCAGTGAGATTGGCTTTGTATTTACAGCTCCTAGAACTCTAAAATAGTAAATGTTTGCTATTTCAAGGCTCTGAACATTTGAAGAATTGTTATGTTGCCCATAGGAAATAGAGATAGGATGATGGAACAAGCCAAGCCTTAAAAAGAAGGAAAAAATTAGGCATTTATGAAGGAGGAACATCACAGAGTGCACTTGGCATTAGTTATGGATATAGGTGGAAAGCCTCTCTTAGGTGACTTTTTCCCCTCCATCTTGAGTGCCTGCTACTTTTACATAGAGGACACAATAAGAAGAGAAACATGTTTGGCAAATTCAATCAGGGTTAGGTGTGGGGCTGACAGTGTTTGATCTTCCCATAGCTATTCAAGGTGAGGTGTTTGCTTGTGTTCTTAAATAAAATGCTAAAAGGTTAAATTTTAGATTCATTATGAAGTATTTGCATCATTAATATCTCTCTTCCAATTTATAATCTTTATAAAAGTTCCTATTTTAGTAAGTCAGTCAGTTGGTCTGTCTCTATGTCTCAGCCTCCCTGTGTGTATCTCCCTCAGAGTATCTCTCTCTGTCTCTATCTGCCTCCCTCTCTTTCACACACATACCACACACACACACACACACACACACACACACGGATACCCACTCACATGCTTGCTTTTTTCCACTTGAAATTCCAAACTAGCCACATGTTCTGATCTGTGCAAACAGTGTCAGCTTTTGCCTGTTAGTTTGGAGTCCATGTGATTTGCATCCCTTTTCACTCTGAAAGTGAACAGTGTGGGTGTACCTCAACTTATGATGGGGCTGCTTTCTGATAAAACCCATGTAAGTTGAAGTTATCATGAGTCATAAAACTGACCTGCTGATTACCACAGTGCAGCCATACAGCTATTTCTCTCATATCTGCATGACTACACCGTGGGTCAGCTGACTGCTGCTGCCCAGCATTGTTACAAATTTTCCCACATTTGTATCTGGGGAGAAGATCTGAACTCAAAACTTGAAGCATGGTCTTTACTAAAAGCATATCAATTTTGCATCATGGTAAAATTGAAAAATTTTAAGTGGACTTGCCTTTAGTTATGATTGTTTATTGGAGTGAAACATCATGTTGCTCATCTCCATGCAAAACATCCTTTTTGACTCATACTTCTAAGCTTATGGCAACAAAGTGGAGTAGGAGCAAGGGTCTGGCTATGAGTGCTTCTTTCTTTTTTCTTTTAATTTAGTATTACAACTATGGGAAAGGAGGCAAACTTTATGCATGGCTGTTGGGCATGAAGCCACAATATGCTGTAATCTGCAAGAGTCAGAGATGGGTAAGTCAAGGCAATTAGGTGCTTAGTAAGCATATAGAAAAACAGAAAAATAAATAAATAAACTCAGAAACTGTTCTTAGAGGCTGGCTAGTGAACATGGGGATGGAAGGTTCTGGGCTTTCTTTCCTTTAGGCTGGCTGAAACCTTTTTGTAATTTTTAAATGTTTGCAATTATCTTGTCAATGTTTGCTTCTCCATTCACAGGCACTCAGTGTGTACTTGCAAATGAGCCTGTTCTGCTGCCTTCCATGTACGGTGTGCTAGAGATTTCATTTTCCACTTCCCACCACGCTGCAGCACACCTGAATGAACTCCAAAATGCTCTGAAATGCTGATAGTAACAGATGAAGCATGGACTTAGAGGCTGTCCCCATGTCATTACCCTGTCAGTCGGATGTGACACTATGGAATATTGGGTCCCCAGGAAGTTGGCTGTATTCTCTAACTGTGCATCCTAGTATCAAACTTGACAGCTATTTGGCCACTGGGGATTATTGGTGTGATTTGGTATTAGGAGCAGTGTATTACATGGAGTGACATTAGCCTCTGATCATCATGGGTGTGCATTTCAAGTTCCTAACAAATGAACTAAGATAGAAAGTCATTTGTATCATATTATCCATGTATATTAACTGAACTTGAATATATAGAATACTAACAACTACTAGTCAATTCATGAAGGTCATTTAATTGCTCTAAGTTATAAAGCATTATTATTCCCATTATACAGACGTGAAATCAAGATGAAGGGTTTTCCACCTTTACAAGACAGATGAGAGAAGGAGGAAAGGATTTAGATACTACAGTCTGTCCTCATTTTATTTTATTGTACTGAAAGGTGAAACATAATTATCCACACCACTGTCATGACTCAACATGAGACATTTATACATACGCAAGAACTGCCCTATAATTAGAATAGTGATGGTCTCATGGTTGTGCTGTTTTTCCATGACTAATGTTTGCATGACTAGAAATGAAATTCTACCCATATTGGCAATACTCAGGGTTGACAAAGTTAGGTTTCCACTTGTTTAGATGCTATCTAGTGGCTAAAATTCCCAGTGGGATTCATTTGTTGCATCTTTCCTCTCCAAATGCTTTTCTACTCTTTCATACTGTCAGAGAGAATTAACAAGTTAGCATATTTAAATGATAATTTGTGTTTAGATTTAAGGTGAAGTTTCAGGCCCAATATACAATTCCATGACAGCCTACAGCAAGGAGACTTTACTGCTCTATTACAAGCAGTCCTGCTGCCAAAGTCTATCCTCTTTCAGAGCTTTAAGCAAGTAATGCAATGTGCTTTGTCATCCATAATATATACTAAAACCAGAGATGTGGAAAAGTGAATAATTTTATTTTTACTGTCTTTATGATGCTAATGATTTTCTGGATAAAACCTCTTCATTTTTTATAAAATTGTAAATTCATAACTTGTGATATATATAAAGGCTCTACACAAGACAAATACTGACTGAGCGTAGTATATTCTGTTTGTATTCTAAAAGACCAATACAAGAGGAAAAAAAAAACCTTCAAAAATTCTTTGACCCTGCTTTTTGCCATCTGAATGGTCATGGTTGAGTGGAAAATCAATGAAGTGCTGTGAGAATTGCACCTCAGTGCTGCCGACAAGCCACACAAAAATCCAACTTTTCACATGAGATGAAGATTGCCTTTGCTTCATTTACTCTCTTAAGACACATTAAAATCAAAGCTACCACTCCATTTGACCATCTGTCAATGCTCCCTACACAGTAAGTGGGTAGACTTTGTTCCTGCTACAACAGAAAAGGAGGATGTTTTGTTGTTGTAATAAATGGTGCTAGGCTTAAGAGACAGAAATAAATCAATGTAATTTATAAAGTTGGAGTGAAGATGCTAGATGCAGTTTTCTAAACTACAGAGAATTATATATGGATGAACTGTAATAAATAAAGCATAGCACTAGCAGCTTACAAAACTAAATGATAAAGATTAAATAAATTAATGTATAACCTTTATTTGGAATCACTTTTGCTTTCACAAAATGCACACAGCCATCGTTTGTGTTGTAAATTGCAAATTTTATATTTGAATGTAATGTGGTAAATTCCTACTTCTACTTTCCCTCTGAAAGTTCAAATTCCAAAGTTTTGTCTAGTCTGTGCCAAAACTTTGAAAACCTGGTTTCTAAAGGTTCCCAGACAATTCTTCTGTTTATTGACAATGCACTGCCTTTTAACAATAGCTTGTATTTTTAGATTGAATGTACTGAATCCAGTTTACTGACCCTGAACTCAGTTAAGCACAAGGGCTCGCTGTGCAGGTGGCGATTAATAGGACTTGTGTGGCCAAAGTCCTTGGAGCTGTCCCGGGAAGCAGGGACTGCCTGGGCTTGCTGACAAGTGCATAGAGGCTCTTGCTCTTCCCTGGATCAAGCTCCAAAGCTACTTCCTTGGTTTACCATTTTCGGTAGATTAAGTGCTTTGCTTATGTTGATGCATTTTACCAGCATGATGGGCTCTTTGAAATGAACAACTGTTTAATACCCAGGCAGTCATAGATTTTTTTCTTAACATGGTTTATACAGAGACTCAGGATTTAATCTGTTGGAAAAACAGGCAAAAATCAAGAACTAGTAAAATGTGTTATGCTAGAAAAAAACTAATATTAAATCCAATCAAAATGTTTTCCTCTCAAAAAAGACACTTTTATTTTCAACTCTCAATTTGCTTTGATGAAAATCTTGTTTGTTCTAATAACATTACTATGTTCCTGTGAAAAAGTGAAATAGGAACAACAGTAAATTGTAACCCACTGTTTATTTAGTATTCAAGTTTAGGCAACATAGTATTACCTTTTATCTTTAGAAAGTAATATGGCCACCTAGATATTGAGCACTCAGAGAAAGCATACATTAAAATAATATTAACTTTTTAGACTGTATTATTTCCAAAGCTAATTGAATTCAAAAGTTGTTTCTCTTAATATTTACTTATGTTTTACAGAACAAAATTTTGATGAAATTTGAAAGGGAAACAATGACAACTAGAATAATTTCCTAGAGATTTTTATAAATGTCTTATGACTTTCAGCAAAAAAATAAATGAACAAAAAATCACAAAAATAGGGTGAACCTGAACTTAAGCTACAGACTTCAGGTAATGATACTATGTTAGCATTGCTTCTTCAATCTAGAAAAATGTATTATGGTAGTACAAAATGTTAATAACAGAGAAAGATGAGAGAAATGATGGAAAATATGGCAATCTGTATTTCCTGCTTTTTCCTACAGTAAATTTAAAATAGCTTTAAGGATTAAAATCTACATGTAAAAAGGATGTCTCCACCATGTGTAAATGTTTTTACCTCAACCATTGTTTTCTAAGGAGAATGCTATGTTGCATATTCTTTCTGATAACATACAGTAGTAAAAAGCTAACAATACCTCAAATGTCTGCCAATAGTGAATAGAAAGGTAAAATTTGTCATATGAACCAGATAGACTATGCTTCAGTGTTCTAAAGTATGGACTAACTTTATGTATCACAGCATGAAATTTCTCAAAGTTAGAATATTAAGTCAAAGTATAGAAAATAATAGATTTATTTAACAAATCACAAATTTTGACCCCTTTCTTGCACAGGAGTTCTGATTGCAAATGCTAGAAAATTACTTGCTTGGATAAACCTCCTCTTGTGGCCTATTCACTCTGGGGCCAGAATGGACACCAATATTTTGTTTTCCTCAGTTTATCAGTATATGTATCTTACCTCTCTATCCTCATCCTTATCTATGTCTTTATTCACATCCACACCCATATCCACAGTTCTGTCTATCTGAGGACCTCTTGTAGTAGTGTCTGATAGGCCAATTTCTCTGAAAGATCTTAATTTTTGTTCACGTGATTTCTAACATGAAGTAAACAAGCTCCTACTACCGTTTCCCTTGTGGATTTTTAATTAATTAATTAATTAACTGGTACAGGATCTCACTAAACAGCTCAGGCTCATAGTGATCCTCCTGTCTGAGCCGCCCCACACTGGAATTACAGGCATGCACCACCACACCCACTTTTGGTGGCCAGCTTGCTGCAAGGCCAGTATGGCCTGTGGTACTGGGGATCAAATCCAGGTCCTTTTGTGTGCCAGGCAGGAAGATGGCCAGACTATCTCCTTAGCCTCCCTTGTGGGCTTTATAGCACAATATATTATATACAGAAAAATACAGTTTCATCTGTGTCCAAGAAACAATGATTTCTATATGTATGTAACTATCATTACCTACAGGAAACAGGCCAAAGAAAACAATAATAATAAGATGAATATATTTTCAGCTTTCTTTTTGCTGGGAAAAAAAATGTGACACCCAAAATTTAAAAGAGGAGAGGTTTATTTTGGCTCATGATTTCAAAGGTTTTCATGTCGGAGGGGCTGTATCCTTGATAGCAACATGAGGGTGAAGGGCACATACTACAAATCTGCTCTCTTCATGACAGCTGGGAAGCAAAGCCAGGGAAAAGCCAGGGAGAAAGATAGCAGAAGCCAGAGAGAATGCTCAAGCTCATGGTTCTGTGACCCATTTTTTCCAAGAAGCCCCGCCCCTAAGAGGCTGAACAGCTCTTTCGTTCATCCCTCAGAGCTCAGGTGCAGCAACTCACAGGATGCTGAGATTAACACTTACCCAGTTCATCGCCTCTTCAGGAGTTCTTAATCTAGCCAATTTGGCAATCAACTTTAACTGGTACAATGGGGAAGTTACAGACACTAAAATATCACAAATGACTTTTTATAAGATAGATTATAACTTTTTACATCATCACCTCAGATGCCCATTTTTGGATTGAGTCTTTGAATTTTGGGGGCCTGATCCTTAAAAATTCTTTTTATGTTCTAGATAGGAGGCCTTTGTTGGAGGGATATTCAGCTATAAATCTTTTCCAGTTTGTGGGTTTTCCTGTTACTCCATTGAACATTTCTTTAGAAGTTCAGCATAGAAGTGTTGTGATGGTAATTAAAATTCTCATTGGCCTTTTTTCCCCCATTATCTTGAGGATGAATCTCATCAAATATTGTCTTTACTTCTTTATTTGTCAAACATTTTCATGTTAGGTGAACTTCACACAGAAATCCTGAGCAGTAAATGCCTGGAACCCCACTAAAACATCACCTTGTTTTTCAAGTGAAATTATATTGTGTTTCTCTGATTTCTGCTGGCATCTAAGTAAAGTTGTTCACCAAAGTTTTCTCAATTCACAATTATATCCAGCATATGGAATCAATTAAGTCTCAATTGTAACTAACAGGTTGTCTCATTTTAATTTTTATTTTACAAAGAGAGTACAAAGTACTATTAAAACAGAAAAATTACAAATGATACCGAATTTCATTATATAAAATAATATGAATTGCACAGTACTTGTTTATTGCATAGGCTTGTCTTCAAATTAGTTGTTCAGGTTACCAGATGCATGCACGCAAAATTTAAAGAAGAAAGAAAACAGAAAAATATACAAGCAAATAAGAAGAGGAAAAAAAAGGAAAACAAATTGAAAAAAGAAAACAAAACAAATTAAAGATTAATTCCTCCTTTCCCCAGACCTGTAGAAATACAAAATACAGTTGTCCAAACCATCCTTCTTACATACATAGATAATCTCTTTCCCTCACTCCCTCACCTGTCCCTCTCAACTTAAAATTTCTTCCTTTGAATAGGTTCATCCCCTTTTCCCAGGATCTACTGTACACTTCAGATTTTATAGTCTGTTTCAGATTCTCACAGTAAGGAGTTAATAGGACATACAGGCTTGATTTAATTCACTTAAGAGTATGGTTCCTGGTTGTATCCATTTACTTATAAAAGCCTCAAATTTATCTATCTCTATAGCCAAATAATACTGCATTGTGTAAAAATACCACATCTTCTTTATCCATTAATGGGCATTTGGTTGCTTCCAGTATTTATCTATGACAGATTGCCCTGCTATAAACATGGGTATACATATATTGTTGTGACATGATGTTTTCAGTTTTTCTGGAAGACCACGTGGGCGGGGAATAGCTGGGTTCAATGGAACCACCAATCCTAGCTTTTTGAGGAATTACCACACTGATTTCCATGGTGGTTGTACCAGTCTGTAGTCCCACCAACAGTGAAGAAGGGTTCCTTTTTACCCTAAAGCCTCTCTAGCATTTGTGACTGGCTGAATTCTTGATGAAAGCAATTCTTTCTGGACTGAGAGGGAATCTCAATATAATTTTAATTTGCATTTCTCAAATGATCAATGATGATGAACATTTTTTCATATATTCACTTGTCACTTGTAAGTACTTCAGATACCCATTTTTGGATTGAATCTTTGAATTTTGGGGGCTTGATCTTTAAAAATTCTTTATATGTTCTAGACAGAAGGGCTTTGTTGGAAGGACAGTCAGCTATAAATCTTTTCAGTTTGTGTGTGGGTTTTCTTGTTACTCTATTGGAGATTTCTTTTGAAGTTCAGAAACTTTTCAAAAAGAAGAGATCTCAGTTGTTGATTCAATTTTTACCTACATTTTCCTCCAAGAGATTTAGTATTTCTATGTTAACGTTTAAATATTTGATACATTTTGACTATAGTTTAGTGCGTGGTGATAGACATAGACAAGGATCTAATTTTAGCCTTTGGAATGTGGAAGGCTAGTTTTACCAGCACCATTTATTAAACAGGCTACATTTTTCAAATGAACATGCTTGGCCCCTTTATCAAAGTTAAGTGTATTTGTAATTGCGTGTGCATCTTCTAGTCTATTCCATTGGTGCTCTGGTTTGTCTTTATGCTAGGGCCATGCTGATTTTATTTTAGTAGCTTTGTAGTATAATTTAAGGTCAGGGATTGTGATGCCTCCTACCTTTCCTTTGTTGTCCAGGATTACTTTTGCTATTCTGGATCTCTTTGGTTCCAGGTGAATTTTAGTAATATTGTCTTTAGCTTTGTGAGGTATAATAGTGGTATTTTATTTTATTTAGTCATTTGTTTGTTTTTGTACTTTAGGGAAGGGTCTACAGAGTGTTCAAGGTCTCACTAGTAGATCGGACTCATAGTGATCTGCCTATTTACAGCCTATGAGCTGGGATTACAGGCACCCGCCACCATGCCCAGTCTGAATTGCCATCTTAGTGCACCCCTGGGGTGGGGCTGGCATGGCAGGCCTGGTGATTGAAACTCTGGCCCCTACACCTGCTTACAAGTGCTTTAATCCTCTGAGATATTTGGCTGACTCCACTAGTGGTATTTTAATCAGGAATGCATTAACTGTATAACAACTTTGGGAGTATGATCATTTTCACAATGTTGGCTCTTCCTATCCAGGAGCAAGCAATATCTTTCTATTTTCTGAAATCCTCTTCAATCTCTTTCCTCAGAGTAATGTAATTTTCAATATATAAATCTTTTATTTCCCTTGTGACATTGATTCCTAAGTCTCTCTCTCTCTCTCTCTCTCTCTCTCTCTCTCTCTCTCTCGATGTTGTTGCAAAAGGCATGGTCTGCCTAATTTCTCTCTCAGTGTGTTCATTGTGTGTGTACAAAAAAAGCTAATGATTTTTAGTGTTCACTTTGTATCCTGCTATGTTACTATCTTCTTTAATTGCTCTGGCTAATATTACTAGAGCTATGTTGAATAGGGGTGGTGACTGTGGACGTGCTTGTCTTGTTCCTGATCTTAAAGGGAAGGCTTTCATTTTTGCCCATGTTGGCTGATGGTTTGTCATAGATGACTTTTATCAGGTTGAGGTAAAAAGACCATGTATTCCAATTTTATGCACTGTTTTATCATGAATAAGTGTTGAACTTTATCAGAAGCTTTGTCTGCATCAATTGAGATGATCATAAAGTTTTTGTTCTTAGCTCTATTGATTTGGTGTGTTACATTTGTGTGTGTTGAATCATCCCTGCATTCCTGGGATGAATCACAGAATCTTCTTGATGATGTGGGGCATTCTCTTTGCAAGTATATTATTGATGATTTTTGCTTGCATGTTCATTAAGTAGATTAGCCTGTAGTTCTCTTTTTAAAGTGGACCTTTCTTTAGTTTTGAAATGAATGATTAATAATAATAATTTATTATCATTATGTATTATCATCAGAATAATGCTTTCCTCTGTCTTTGATCATCTTCCAATTGCTCTTGTGAGATCCATCTAAAAGACTTATAGCATGCATGTATGGGGTGCTTATTTTTCTGAAATAATTTTTCCACAGAACTTAATGTGATGACAGTATTTTCTATCTGAAATTTTAAAAATCAACTAATTTTGATAGGATATTTTAATTCAGAACTATTATTGGTTTTTAAAATTATTGATGAGTCAGTCTATTGATGAGTCAGTCTAAAGGAAAATGTAAAGTCATGGTACTGACAGCTCCAAAGTCCTGTGACTAAGCTGAATAAGGACCAATTTTTGTACTTGTATCCCTATTATGTGTATGCTTATGTGTAAGTGCAGAGTCTATGGGGAATGAGTCCTGACATAAGGATAGCAATATTAAAAGTACTCAGAGAACTCTCTGCACAATTGTCAATTGATTTTGTTTGCTTTTATATCTTAACTGATACAATTTGAAAGGATGTTAGTTGCCAGATTTTGCTTCCTCTACTTAAAAGCATATAATTCCTGATGTCTTATGATATCACTTATCATTTCTTTGAGTGCTGCATCTTTTCTGGTGCCTAAATAGGCTTCTCACCTGTAGATGATTTTGGTCTGTTTCCAACACTAATCATGGCCAGGCATCACCAAATCCTGGATTTGGCAATCTACAGAAAACCTTTCTGAATGGAAAGGACTAAACTAAAGTCAAACTGGATCAAAGATTTAAATCTTAAAACACAAACAGTCTGTCAAAAGATAAAATAGGTACAAGTCTTGAAGTATACATATAGGAAAGGAACTTCTGGACAAAAATCCAGTGGCAGAAGAAATTTAGAATCAACAGAATGGAATAAAGTTGAATTAAAAAGCTTGTATACAGCAAAGAAAATAATCAACAGAATGAGGAGGCATTCTGCAGAATGGAGAACATTTTCCAGCTATTCCATGAATAGAGGATTAACATCAAGTACATAGAAATAACTCAATAAAATTAAAGCCCTAAAATAAAAGACCCAATCCAAAATGGGCAGCCAAACTGAGTAGATACTTCTTAGAATAAGTAGTACAAAGGACCATTAAATATATGAAAAATGTTCATCATTTTATTAGCTATATAAAAATGCACATCATTTCTGGCTTTCATAGAACTGTAAATTCAAACTACATTGAGATACCATCTTACCCCAGAAAAATGGCTATTGTTAAAAAAAAAATCTAATAGACTGGGGAGATAGCTTGACAGCTTAGCACATGCCTGGTAAGTGCAAATCCCTGGGTTCAATGCAAATTCCTGCATGCTGTGCCATACCTGGAACCCCAGGCATGCCATACCAAGCCACAGAAACTGGGTGTGGTTGCACATGACAGTATTCTGAAGCTGAGACAAGAAGATCACTATGAGTTTGAGTTTCATACCAAGATCCTGTATCAAATAAATAAATAAATAAAACTTTAAAATACAATCTAAGAGTAAATGCTGACAAAGGTGTGAGGAAAAAAGGAATTCTATCACATTGTTGATAGGAATGTATACTATTATAACCCTTGTGGAAATTATTGGAGATTTTTCTAAAAGAGAAAAAGATATAAATGCCATTTGAACTGGTTATCCCCCTCCTGGTATTTTGCAAAAGTTCTAAAACATCATATTATAGGGATATGTGCATACCCATGTTTATACAGCATAGTTTATAATAGCTAGATCTTGGAAGCAGTGTAAGTGTCCATCAAATGATGCAGGGAAAAAGACAGCATGTTTATACACAATGGAGCACTGCTCTGCACAATGAAGGATAGATCTGAGTTAAAAGTCAACAATTTGAAGTATAATTTTAAGTGTAATAAGTCAGACCGACAAGATTCAAATATTACATGCTTTCTCTTATAAGAGAAGCCATGAAAATCCATCCAATATACAAATCAGAGTCTGCCAAAAATGTATAGTTGTATAAATATTTTAATACTAAATTGATGGAAATATCATGAAAGTAATATAAGCTACATTTAGCCTCTAAAATTACAAAAGTTGCTCAAAGTGATGGCTATTAATTTCCAGAGCTTTATTAGTATGGTGAACTGAAGTGTTTATACATATTTGACACTTTCTCTGATTATCTATTATCTATCTATCATCTATGACAATAAATAGGAAGCATAGAGAAGTTCAATTACTTCCCCAAATTATGTATTCAGGTGTTTTTTTTTTTAAAATTTCACTATATATGCTAAGTTTTTTCATTTATACTAATAATTGATCTTACTTCGTTGTAAACAAAATTTATGTGATGAACTGTTTCTTTTTTGTAAGACTCCTTTTTGTTTATATCTTGTATTGAATATTTTTTTTGTGTCTTTAAGACAGGGTCTTACTAAGCAGTTCAGGCTGGTCTTGAACTCACTTTGTAGTGCAGGCTGGCTTCAAACTTACAAACTCATTTACTAACGAGGCTCCTGCTCAGCCTATTGAGTACTGGCATTACAGGCATGAGCCACCATGCCGGACTCTAAGTGACTTCTTTGAAAATATTGATATATTGTACAATAAATTTTGTTATTATTTTTGATTATGAAAATTTCTTTTACTTTCTCATAAAAAAGAAAATATTAGTGTAATAGTTAAATATTGTATTAAATAGGTAAATAAAAAGTACTATCTGGGCTGCCTAGTGGAGTGTGACCATAGGCCTGTGAGAGGTCAGTGTACTGGGCCATCCAGATCATTAGTTCTGCACTGATCACTGCTAAGGATGTCCAGGAGTGCTGAATCTTAACTCTTCTAACTTGGGCCCAGCTCCTCCTGCCTGATTCCTCATATATATGAACTCTATTTCTATATGAGGTTGAGCCCTAACTGGAACTCACCTACCTTCCTGATGTATTTTTTATCCTATGAGATTCTCCATTCCTGCAAGGATCCCCGTTAGCTTATTGGGTTTACTAATCTATCCCCTGTGTTGGTTTAGATGCTGATATTTTATAGTTCAGATATATCATATATGATTATATATTATGATAAATATAAATTATAATAAATACAGAATAAATTCCAATCTAATCTCATCTAATTCTAGTACTAGTTAATTCAAATTGTTTTCCACAGAAATTATTTTATAGCCTTCACAATAAGAAATAAATTATACGACTATATGAACTTTTTATATTATATAAAACTGAAATTTGTATACATATATATGTACATGTATATCTCTCACATAGTTTTGCTGGTGTGCTGTTAAGGAAGAACCCCACAATAAAAACATTACAATCTTTTACATATATTTTCTCATCATCCCCTGTCTTTCGTGTGCAATTAGAGGAATAGTGTATTAGCAATTTTTATTCTTTAATTCTCCGGTCACAAAAATACATAGCATTGAAAGGTGAGTATAAATGATTCCACTGGGGCATAAGAATCACAGAGATTTGTTTAAACAGACTGGCCAGAGCCGTCTGCAATTGAGATCATATACTTGACATGCATTGCAGTAATGCAGGAGGGTAGTGTAGGTAAGCATTGTCCTACACAGTCTAACGGGATGTTGTACCAGCTATTCTGAAATGGGCAGTAAAATCTCCTGTCATTAGTGTAGCATACAAGTACATTCTATAATAAAAATGTCTTCTAGGTTTTTGGATTGGAGGTCTGTATATGTGTGTGAGTTAGTTAATATTAAGTGTAATACTGGGTACATATTTTGTATTTGAAGTCCTTAGAATATTAGAAAAAAATCATAAAAAAACATTAAGCTGGAGCATATATTTTGAAGCTTTTAGTGCATTTTGGAGATGAATGCATGTATTCTTAAGCTTTGGATCAGAAAGCTAATGGAAGTTCTTTCCAAGGTTAAAGAGATAATGTGAGGAAAAGATCCAGCTGTTCTTTGCATCTGTTGGAAACATACTTCAGAACAAAAGCAAAAGCAGCCAAGACTGGTTGGGTCATTAATGTCTTTCACACAGGCAGAGTGGAAAGAGAGATAGCTATCCTCAAACACTCCTGAGTTCAGGAGTACCTTTCATTTCACCCATTTTACTCCTGAGATGTTGACATTAAAATAATGAAAAACATGTCAGGTCGGTGAGATTTGAATTGAGTGTGCACATTTATTATTAGCTGTGCTGGCTTGCATGGATATTTTTGTTGATGGAATGAAGTGCTCCATAATATCAAGTCAGTATTTCATGCCACTTGTACTGATGCTCTGAAGGGCATGGCAAATTACATTACATTGTCCTTATAGCTGATTAACATAGAACTGATTGCAAGACATTTATTGGTTAAAATACTGGGATTTGTATTGGAGAAAAGTAAAGATTATTTACACATTTTTTCATAGATTTAAAATCCAATGTATTTTAAAATAGAATGGATGAAAGATAAAGAAGCCCAAAGAGCAAAAACAAAGAAAGCTGGCATGACTATGATTTTCCATAGATCATTTTTGTTTTAAAAGTTCATTTATTTTTTAACTGATAGATATTGATTGTACATTTTAGGAGCATAGTGTGATGCTTTGGCACACTTTTGATATGTGGTAATTTATGTGCAATCCTCAACTTAGTATATTTAGGTTACTTATCATCTCAAGTAATTATAATTTCTTGGGATGAGGTCAGTCAAAATTATTTATTCTAGATATTTGATAGTAAATTGAGCGACACAAGATTATTAACTATAATTACCTTCTGTGTAATAAAGCATCAGAACTTATTTTCCTATCTGGCTGTGATCCTGTTCCTGTCTACTCATCCCCTTTCACCACTTTCTTCTTATCCTTCTTGACTGCTGATGATGACTATTCTCTCTCTCCTCAGTCATATATATCTAGGAAATCTTTTGGAAAGTTCATGCAAGAAATAGATGAAGATTAAGGGAAGAAGCTAGGAAAAATAAAAGTTAAGTAATGGAGAAATTGCCAATAAACCTTTAAGAAGAGACTAGATTATTTTCTTGTCTCTTTTACAATACACTGGAGCCCAAATATCAAACTGGGTGCTCCATAACTCACTCTCCACTCTGCTCTGGAAAAGGCTTAATGAGGAAGTTTCTACATTGAACCTTCCCAACTATTCATTGCTCCAGGAATTAACATTACCTTCTACAACTTTCCTGCAACTCTTTCATAAGCTGTGCAATAAATTTATAACATAGAGAGAAAATTATTGATACAAATCTGTTCAGGAAGAGTAAGTATCTTACGCAGTGTGTTATGACCAACATATTTTACCTTCATTCGAAATCTTCAGAGGTGAAGGAATCATTGGCGTCCGCCTCAATGGGAGCAGCAATTAAATGTTGAAAACCACTTTAACCTTGCTTTACTTTATTCATTATTTTCTTCTTTGACCATTTTTCTTAAATGTTCTTTGACAATGAAATGTTATTTCTATTATCTTACTCTATGTACTTTGCCAGTATTATTTTATGAGTAGTTATTAAGAATATCATTTTTTTACATTATCCATAACATAATATATCTGATCCAGCAAACTATTCATGAAAACTGACATTATCACATCCTTGTCCCTTAATAATTTAAAAATTAGTGATATATAAAGAAAGCTCTAGTTTAGTTCAGGATTTCAGAGCCTTCAGCCCATAAACCCTTGGTTCCATTGCTCCTAGTATTCAGGAGAAGAGTCATGACAAGGAGTGCATCTTGAAGCAGAGCTGTCAGCTGATGGCTACCCTGGAATAAGGGTGGGAGACTTACAGAAAAGAAAGGGTCAGGGGCCAGGTGTGGGCCCCAGGCCATACTCTATGACCCACTTACATCACCTAGACCAGGGGTGGCAAATCTGTGGGACACGTGTCATTTGCCTTTCTTTTAGGTTTTTTTTTTTTTTTTTTTTTTTTTTTTTTTTTTTTTTATACTAAACAGTATTCAGGTTTAATTGCAGTGGTAGAATTTTATGATAAATAAGCAGGTTTTGATTTGCTGTTTGGGCACTTGTCAAGGAAAGGTTCACCATTACTGGCTGTAGGCTGTACTTCTGTTCCTATCACTTCCCTATAGCACCATCACATTATAATTGTAAGGATAAGTTAGACCACCAATGAGGTTAGAACCCTGATCCAGTTGCTTCAAAAGCCCAATAGCTGGCACCCAAGACCTAAATACAATGAAACTTTTGGGGGATATGTTAGATAACAATCAAAACTAGTCATCCAATAAATCTTTTTAATATTATTTTTGATAAGTCAAACAAAAGAGAAAAGAGCGGTGATAGCTTAGTTACTTTGCCTTTTTGATAATACATTAATATTACATGGCCAGAACATAGTAATTTATCACTGAACTCACTTTTATTTTATTAAAAATATCTTGACAATCTAATTTTTTGCATTTCCCTCATTTTTGGAGATAGACTATTTTTGCATTAATATACTTTTGAAATTTCCTCAAAACTACATTTTTTTCAATGATTCTTTTCAAGATTTAGTTTAAAAAAATACCCTTTTAGTGGGCTCATGCACACCCACTCAGGGAAGGTGGACTTCCCACACTTTTGGTCTTCATGTGGGTGTGTTTCTCTTGCGTCCCAGATGTTAGCTTCCAACAGCTATCTCAGATCCTTGGGAGCTGGAGATGTAAACCAACCCTAAGCAATTCAGAATCATATGCTTGCCCTAAATGCACTCCTTTCTTTTCAAAAAGAAAAAAAATATCTCTTATGATATTACAATGCTTGGCAGCTTGGTGATCAAAATAAAATGGACTTCCTACCTTCTCCCCCATTCAGACTCTATGTAGCTTCTTGAACACTCATCCTTAGAACCTGCATCTCTACTTGCTATGAAGGTCATGCTCACCTACTGTTGCAGGCAGCTAAGCTAGGTAAAAATACTCTAGACAGTCAGACAGGGCGAGGCCCTCAAGCAGACAGTATGGAAGAAAGATGACTTTGCAGCTTTGGTAGAGACAGTCCCCTGCTGTGGGCTGGACCTCAAGACAAAAGAGTAAACAAATACAGCCACAAGCTTCCCTAAAGATCAGCATCCATGATTGATATTCTAAACGAGTCTCTTACCTTAAGGATGCCTGGAATTCACTAACCAATAGGTTTTCTTATAAGAAAAGTTTGGGGCTCTGTATTCATGTCCACTTTTCATGTCTGCTTACTTTCTGACTCACTTCCCCATTTGATCCTGGGTTTAATCCACTTTACCTGAGTCATTATGCCTGTAATCTCATTGGTTGATGATAATTTTGTCCCACCTCCTACCTAAATGAGCTCCCATGTTTTCTACCTTGGACCTGCCTCACCACATGGTTTTATTCTATAAAACTCCCTGGATAACAGCTTCCAGAGCAACCCATTGGGATCACCCTTCTGTCCCTCTCTAGAACAGGAGCTTTCTTTCCCCAAATTAATATATTCTACTCTTAAACTCCATTGTTTTTAAAATTCATTCTTCAGTTTTAGAGAACATGAACTCAGCCCAAGTAGCTTTCAGTTTGGGAGTTTCATTCCTCTATATCAATATTAGTGGAGGAATGAAAACGAAAAAGTGACTCCCATTGAGCAGGGAGATATTTCAGGAAAATATGTTAATAACCCAACTCAATCCTAGTTGTTCTATTGTTAAGGACACAGTACAAACTATTTATGAGTGACCTAACCTCAGTAAAAAGCAATTCAATGAATTCCCTGAATTCTATTGTTATGGTTTGTGTCTAGTTGTCACCCCAAAGCTTCATGCAGTCATGAGGCAGCTTCTAGAGTTTGTGATTGATTCATGATCCAATGCTGGGATTATGGCTGTGAGTTCCCTGGGGTAGATATTCTGCATTGCAGTTTAAGAAGGGGAGAGGGACAACTAGCTGCCTGAGTGAGGTTTCTCTTTTGCTCTTTGCCGCAGCCATAAAATGTTGCACTCTGCCATGTGCCACTCTGCTTGGTGCCAGCTGAGTATAGACTAAAACTTCCTCTGTAAGCTAAATAAAGCTTTCCTTCCTTAATTTTGGGTGTCAGGTATTTTTCCCAGAAATGAGAGAGGAGTAACTGAGACATCTACTTAGCAGAGAAGAGAAGTTCACAATAAATTTAGATGAGCAACGTTTTACATTTGTGCTATGTCAGCGATTAACTGGGTTGTCCTGGAATGCAAAGTACTAGAATGATTCTCTTCAAGTTGTAGAGAACTGAAGCTAATATAGAAAAGATTTGTTGATGATAAAAGTAACAAAGCTTAACCCATTTAGATGCTTTCAGTTTTAAGTCTTCAAGTATACTAAAAAATAGCATGAATACAAAATGTTACATTCAATAAGCATTTTTTTCTGCTTGAATCAGGTTTTGTGGCCTACACTTCTCCTGTAGATGTTTTAGTACACACTTCAAGAAGCACATAAACACATGCCATTATCATAGCCAATGAATTAATAATAATTCAAAACTATCATGTGATACTTGGCCCATATTTAAATTTCAGCAGTTTTTCTCAGAGTATTTTATACAGTAAGTTTTTTTTAAAAAAAACTATTTAAGAGTAATGTGCTACCATTATTTCTTAGCCATTTACCTTTTAAGCATAAATAACCCATTGATTCTGAAGAATGAAACTGGTTGTTTTACAGAATGTTTTACCTTTGAAAGATCTGATATCTCCCTGTTTTTTCTTTTAATTTGTATTTTCCTCTATGTTTTTTATAATCTAAAAATTAAATCTAAACACTTGATTAAATTTATGTTAAGCATTTTTGGAAGGAATAGTCAAAGGTGAAGGTGTGCAATTCCTGTTTTATTACATCAGCTGCAGAATGTTTGGTTGTGCTTCAAATAATTCCTTTTTTTTTTTTTTTTTCCGGAACCAGGGATTGAACTCAGGCCTTTGCGCTTGCCAAGGAAGCACTTATTCCACTGAGCCAT
>NDGM011196682.1:0-10187 GCA_002564305.1 Octomys mimax
AAAAAAAAAAAGCAGTGTAAGGAATTTAGGAAAGCAAAATCCCATTTGGATTTACTCTGAACCCTGAAACCTCAGGGACTGAGAGTATTTTGATTATGAGAGGCTGGAGCCCCAGCCTTTTGTATTTAGCAGCGTGTAGTTGTGTATTTTTACTAGTCAGGATCTCTTGTTTGTTTTTCGAAAGGTCTTAAGGTGATTTACAAATTAAAACAGTAGGACACTAGACTCAGAGATATGATCACAAGTAATTCCTTTGGTTTCATACACTCAGTGCTGAGGTTTTCAACTGCTAAAGAAGAAAAGTTGACCAAGGTAAAGCATCCACCGCCACAGACACTTACAGACCTACTTGGCGTGAATTCCCACACCTACACCATTTTACCATTTAGGTAAAAGTGCCCTGAGGGTGCATTCACTGTTTGTTCACAACAGAACCTCTGCTCCTGCTAATTCCCATTTTTATAATGCTGAGCTAGCAATAAGTGAAGGTTCTAAGCAGCATCACTTCATAAAGGCCCACTGATTAATTTCCTGTAACTCTAAAAATATTTTAAACTTTTATGTCCTATTGGCTGGCTTTTTATTAATTTTATTAGGAGAAAGACCAATGAAAGTGATTAGATCTGTTTGTACCACAGGTGTGTGGCACAGGCCACCTGATGGGACAGTCTTGCCTGTACCGCCAAGTGCTGTCAGGGGTAGGTGAAGGACCCCAAGCTGGCCTTGCTGCTGCCATAACACACTTACCCAAAGACTTCAGCAGAAGAAATGAATGGAGGCCGAGGACTGGGAAGCAAGCTTGAAGGAGGGCGTGCCCATCATTCTGCAGGCCAAGATAAACAGTCCTCATAACTGAAAAATAGACTTCCTGGAAGGAGAGACTCAGAGAAGTGGGTGTGAGGTGCAGCTAGTACCGTTCTCAGCCACGTGGAGAGCTGGGTTGCCCTGAGTCCTGAGGACTTACAGCTCTTTGCGGGGGGGAGTCAGTTGCTTGAACCGACCTTTGACTGGTCTGTTTATAGCTTCACCCAGAGATGGCACCTTGAGAGAAAGGGACATGCTGCGGGTGGGGAAGCAAACATGGAGCTTTTTTCTTTTCTTTTCTTTCCTTTTTTTTTTTTTGTATTTTAGGCAAGGGTCTGCAGGGTGTTCAGGGACTCACTACTAGATTGGCTCCTAGTGATCCACCTGTTTACAGCCTCCCAAGAGCTAGGATTATAGGCACGCGCCACCACGCCCAGTCTCAGATGGGGCTTTTTCAGGAGGGAGCCTTGACGTCCTCAGTGACCTCAGGTTGGAACCTTGCAGAGCACCCAGTGCTCTGGCAGAGCAGCTGTGGGGAGGCATCCCTGGGTCTGCGTCTGGGACCACAGACATTCTCCACTTCTCTTTCGTTACAGGGGAAGAATAACGTCTAAAGGGCCAACAGAGTCTGTGTTGCAAATGATTCTTGTACATGCGTCCAAATGGGGGGTGCACACACAACACACGGAAAAGGTTCTGCCCCAGTTGTGTACTTGTCCTTGCAGCCTCTGCCTGTCAGTTCTGTGATAGTAGTGAGGGTTTTTTGTGTTTTGTTTTCCCCACCCTCATTGGGGCTATTAGATTCTGCTAATTCCAGTAGGGAAAAAAAATAAATCTGTGATCATCATTTATTAATATATATAGAGATTAATAGATGTGGATTTTCTCCTCAGCAGCATACACAAGTCCTTGAGCATCTTGTTCCCAGGGCCTTCCGTGTGTGGTCACATTTGTCCTCACTGATGTCCCTGCCCAGGCTGTGCAGCAGCAGAGGTAGACCATCAAAAGGGACTAACACAGAAATCCTTCTAGCTCTTCATTCCTGAAGATCCCTGGAGCTTAGTTGCATGGAGGAAAGGACCTTGCCTTATGCAGAGAGACCCAAACCCCTTTAATGGTTGCTCAGAAAGGTGTTAATGAAATTCTTTCTCTGTCCTTTATACTTTGAACATCTTATTTCCTATTATCAGCTGTGTGTGCTAGAACCAAATATGGGTCATAGTAACAGAGGCCGGGGAGATAGCTCAGCCGTCTAAGCGTCTGACTGGCAAGTGCAAGGATCCAGGTTCGATCCCCACCACACATGCCCTGCCATTCCAGAACCCCAGGTGCACAATGCGAGCCACCGAAACAGGGCATTGTGGTGCATACCTGTAATCCCAGTCCTGGGGAGTCTGAGGCAGGAGGATCACTACCAGTCTGAGCTGCGTAGCGGGACCCTGTACCAAATAAATAAATAAAAGATTTAACCATAGTAACCTGTATCTGTATGTATTTCTGTCTAGTCCTCTATGTACATATTTTTTAAACTATGTATCTTGAGTCCTGCTTCTTTTGTGTTAGCATTATGTCAAAACCATTGTCCTACATTGCTGCACAACCTTCACTTTTATAATTTGAGTAGCCGAGATGCATTGCCTGAATCTTCCCACTTAGTTTCCTTTTCCTTTTTCCTTTCTGGGCTGTATTAAAAAGCAAGAAGTGAGAAGAAAGTAACTCCAGGTAAGCTTAATAGAAAATTCTATGTAGTCTCAATAGAATTGTATTTTCCTGAGCGCCGGGGCCTTCTAAGGCTTCACCACTCCCTCGGGGTTTCTGGGCTCAGGCCATGAGCATAGCTTTTGGTGGTTTTGTGTTACATACTTGCTACCTCGAGGACTGCTAACTCTATGAAGTTAACTAATGATTTGTAGGCCTTGTGCTAATAACCAGCCCACTGGGCAGAGACATTTTAATTCTATTGGTTTTTCTTTTTGTAGCATATTACAGGATTGAAAATGTATGTTAGTTTGAAAAATGATTATAATTAACTAAGTCCTTAATAGGGACTAGATAATAACTATAAGATGAATTTGCAGCCTTTATACTGTGTGAATATACTATATGTTCTTGTAACCAAGGGTTCTGTCTGAGGACTTAGAGTAGCTTTCTGTTCCACTATTTTATAAATAAAAACTGGAAGCCTAAAAGTTATCCGGCAAAGCACATGTAAAATGTGGAAAAGCTTAGATCATTGTCAGAATTAAGTTTGTTGCAATCCTGTTGGGAAAAGGAGCCTTTTTTTTTCTTGCAGTTTTATTGACATATATAGTAGTATTTTTTTCCAACATAGATTTTTGCTTCATATTCGAAAAGTACATGGCATCTGTTGTAATATGAATTTCTGCAATCTTTACCAAAAATATAAATTCTTCCTCAGAATCTTTGCATAAAAGTGTACACAATCAAATCATCAGACTCAAATATATTTTAAGTGTAGCCAACAACTTTGATTACCTGTTTAATATTTTCTTTCTGAATTATAAATCTTTGAAAATAAAATTTATGTATGGTATATACCAGTCAACATACCCACTTCATAAAACACTATTTACCTGGCTGCTTACTTACTATTTGGAGAGAGTATTTGTTTAGATTTCTTTAAGCTGCAGCTGATGAATGCCTATAAACAGCTAGAGTTTAACAATATTTTGTCCAACACACTGACTTGAGTGTATTTCTTATTGTGAAATAATTTGAAGATAAAATATCAGATTTAATGGTTTAAACTGGAATTTTAGCTATAGCAGAAAATAGTGATATTAACAGAAGTATTAAATTTAAAAATAAAAACAAGAGCTTTAATGGCTACTAATTTTCTAAAATAAAGATATGTTACCCACCAGCCAAATAAGTAGGCATAAATTGTGTCTCCAGGATGAATAGAGACAGGAAACCTGACTGGGATTCCAGAAAAGCCGTGAAGAGGGAGACAGGCCCAGGCTTTGCCTAGGCTTTGGGGCATGTAGCTACTGTTATAATTAATTTATAAAACTTTGTTTAAAGTTAGGAATCAAAAAGATTGTCTCTAATACTGTACTGATAATCTTTAATTAGTTCCTCTTTATTATCAGCCCAAACTACAGATGTGCTTTTCAGAAGCTTCTAGTAAGATGCGTAGAAATGTTGAAGTCCATTTGTAATGGCTCAGCGGGATCTGCCTGCTCTAGGGCAGGGAATGAAGCCTCAGCTGCGCAAGCTGCATGTGGAGGCAGATGTCTAAACGGTAGGCGAGCGCCGTATACAACGTCGCTGGACTGCATTTCCCAGCTTGCCGAGCCTTGGAGTTTGGCCCACTTGGATGAGGGGGAGGAGGAGGAGGAGTTGGGGGAGTTATTTCTGGCTGTTGGGATAGCAGGCTGTTGGAGAATGCTTAAATGTAGTTTGAGGGAACCTGGAGGTTCTGGCCACGGATAAGCACTGGCTGGGTTTACATCTTGGAGTTGGCGCTTCCAGGCGCAGCGCTCAGTGTCTGGTTTTCCTTCAGTGGGTATCTACTAGTCCCTTCCCTTGTACCCATTCTCTTCCTTTCCTTTCCATATTTGTATTCAAAGACCCAGTGTCCTAACCTGCTGTGAGATGTTGATTTTTCTTTGAAATAAACCAAACTTATTGGGAAAAAGACAGTCATCTAAATCCTGCATGCCTGCAGCCCTTGAGGGATGGTACTGCAGGATTTGGGAGTTGGTGTCTCCCTGTACCTGTGTGTCCGTCTTCGGTACACAGAGAGCGAGGGCAGCAGTTCCCGAGCCCTGCCTCCTCCCTCTGTGCATCGGCCCCTGACTTCCCACATGAAGGGTCTGAATTCCTTTCCTTTCCTCTGCAGCTGTCCTTGGTCAACCCTGGAGCTCGGCACACAGCTTGGTCTGCTGCTAGAAACTCCGAGACGCTGTCCAGCCAGTGACCACAACTTTCCTCATCACTGGGCTGCGGTCTGCCTTCCATGGTGCCACTGGTCCCCAGTTCTTTGTTCCCTGGCCAATACATTACGCAAATCTTGGGGCATTTTACCCACCTGTACAACTGGTACACATTGTCTCCATTTAATAGTTTCAAGAAAATCTGGCTAGAGAAAATGACACCCTCAGGAGAGATTTTGAGGACATGTCCTTTAGGGAGAAACATTTTGTTAATGAGAAGCAAAACTGTGCCCAGGCAGGAACTGGGCTCTGCAGTAGCTTCACTCTCCAGTCTGTGGTGCCGCGCCTGGTGGAGGACACGTTACCCCTGTAACGCTGTGCTACGTCTGCTCACAGTTTCCATCAACAGCAGGAATACCAGCATCCTCTCATTTAGGTCGTTATGAGAAATGATGATGTTAACTCGTTCATGTAAGCATCGGAAGAGAGGCGTGTACATAGTAAGCATAATGTAAATGTTGTTTCCTGTCTTTGTAGGGAGCAATGTGTTTTGTATGTGCTGCGTGCCTATTAAGCATTTTGCAAAGTGTGGTACTCAGAAGGTAGGAAAGTAATGTCCCCCTTTCTATGAAGTGAATGTGTGGCTATAATGACGAGTTGTAAAGAAGACACTTCTTGTTTGGGAGTTCAAGGTTTTATATTAGTAACTGTGCGTCTGTGATTTGTGCATCAGACCTAACTTGCCTGGTCTGTTGGAAGTTCCGTTCATATTTTCTAACTCCTGAGGTAATTTTGAAAAGATGGAATCAGCATAATTAAATGATTTATCCCAGTATGTGTTGTCATACAGATATTTCAAACTCCCGGAATATATAGCAAGACATTAAAAAGGCAATGCCCTTTTTTTAGGGGCTTGGTCTGCACCCTAAGTCATGTTCGCTTCTAAGGTAGGAGATAGTAGGTAGATGCTCGTTAGTCTGTGCTTATCTGTGGCCTTTTCCTAGTATGGAGCTGTATAAACAACAGGTGTCTGGTGAATGCATTTTAAACTAACGCGTGATGAATGGTACAGCTTTCTTCCGTGGCTCTCGGAAGGTTCTCGGGAAGAAGTTTTGTTTGTGATTTTCCTTGTAGGTAGGGACCATTGGTCTCCTCCCCTTTGCTTTTAGGGCATTGGACTTCGAGGGTGGTAGTCCAGATGAGATCAGGGAAAGGGCGCCACGGTCAACTCGAGGTGTCTGGGGCCCTTCCCAGGATGAAGATCACAGTCCCAATGGAAGGAAGGAAGTCTTTTCTTTTTTCTTTTAGTTCAGAAAGTTTTAAAAGTTTTCGCTGATATTTCATGTGTCAAAAGACTGAAGGACATAAGTCTTTTGATCTAGGATGTGGCAATTACAGCTTAGAAAAGATTATTTTTTTTTTCCCCTCTTGGAACCAGGGATTGAACTCAGGCCCTTGTGCTTGCCAGGGAAGTACTTATTCTACTGAGCCATCTCCCTGGTCCCTAAGTTGATTTTTATGGAAATGATTATGTACACAAAAAGGTGAGAAAAACAAAAGCCTGGAGTCCTATATTGGTATTTTGTGTGTCTTCTTATCCTAAAAGTATTTATTAAAAAATGATTTATGTAATAGGATTATAATAATAATAATTCTTTTAAATGGAGAAATAGAGCTTTTTTTTTTTAATGTATCTAGTACAAGGGTCTACAGAGTTTCACTCTGTAGATCAGACTAGTAGTGATCCTCCTGTTTTCAGCCTCCCAAGCGCTGGGATCACAGGCATGCACCACCACGCGCACTGTCAGTTGCCATCTCAGTGTGCCCTGAGGGCAGGGCCAGCACAGCATGGCATGGCATGGCATGCCAGGGATTGAACCCTGGTCCCTGTGTCTGCCTAAGCAGATGCTTTAATCTGCTGAGCTATCTGTCCAGCCCTAGAAACATAGAGCTTTATTAAGGAAACATTTGCAGATGTCAAAGCAGTTTGACCTTTTTTGTGCGTTTTAATTCATTCTTTCATTTATTTTTGGTGTTTTTGAGATAGGGCCTCCCTGTGTAGTTTAGTCCAGGCTTGAACTCAACTCACTCTGTAGCCCAGGCTGGTCTTCAACTGAGAGTGCTCCTCCTGCTTCAGCCTCCCAAGTGGTGTGATTACAGGGATGCACCACTACACCCGGCTTTGCTTTTTTGTTTTGTTTTGGGGTTTTTTTGTATTCTTTGCCTGGTATTGAGAATCAAACTCAGGACTTCATGCTTGCCAGGCAGGCACTGTGCCACAGAGCAAGCTCAGTCTCCCAAATACTAGGATTACAGGCATGCACTACTACACCCAGTTTGCCCTGTTTTAAAAAATAATATTTCTGTTGTCCATTGTCCTTTTAGTACTCTCCCTCCTTTCTTTTGATCTCAGTGTATTCCAGAATTTGGGGGGAGGGGCATTATGTTGTCCCCTGGTCTCCAACTAAAAGAAATTTATTTCAATGCCACTGTGTGCAGTATGATTCTTATGTGGCAAGATCACGTCCCAGGTGGTTGTGGAAGGAAGGAGTCATCATTTTATAAAAAGAATGGAGGAGCCTGCAATTGCTGTCCCTCATTTTCACGTCTGTCTCACCCACATTGGAGCGGTCCATTTAAATCTGATCTCCATAAAGGAAAAGCTGTCATGGGGTGAACTTTATGGGCCATCTAATTGCTTCTGCTGTAGTTCTACATGCTGCTTATGTGTGAAAATCAAGTGCGTTGGAGAACAGCTCACGGCAGGAACACACAGGTTTTCCCAGAAACAACACTGAACAATTTTCTTGTGAAGAATAGTGTGTGTGGTGGTGGTGATTCTGTTTAACTCCTGATGATTCACAGAAAATACATTCTTTGTAGAGTTTGGGGCTCAGTAAATAAAAGGATTGCCCTCTGTTGAATCTTTGCTTGACAGGAAGGGATGATAGTTGGTCAAGGTTTCTTCATTTCTTTAATAGAAGCAAGTGTTCAGCATGAGGTGGAGTTGTGTCAGGATATCTTTTTGTAAGCTCATGTTAGTTATCTTACAAGCTTAGCTTTTGCTCTCAAACTTTACTCATGGAAATTTATGAAAGGCTGTAATTGAATTTTAAAGAGGGAAAGGCGGATGCTTGGCTGAAGGAGAGCTGATGCATCTGCCACTCAGGGATGTGTTCTCCAGGAATTACCTTGCAGATGCCGAACTGGCGAGCAGCTACTGTCAAGATTCAGCCCAGTACATGCGTGGCACCTGACCTGGGCTCTGCTTCACCTGTGTGCTCCTCCAGTCTGCACAGCTCTGGTTCTCTTTCCTGGTCTCCCAAGCCTGTTTCCATTCGTTCAGCCCCATTCTCCATACTGCCATTCTCTTCCTTCCGGGGACCTCCCTCTTTGGAGGGAACAGAGATGAGACCAGAGTACTCTGCTTAGTCACTTGGTGTTGGAGTCTGGCCTCAAACTCTGCATTCCCTCTGCAGCCTCCCCGTGCTGGGTTCCAGTAGAGTGGAACTCCAAGGAGTAGGAGCTGAGCATGATGTTTTGCTCCTGCTGTGCAGCCCTGAGTCCCACAGGTTGGCCTCTAGAATGTGGATGCCTTACAACGCTTTTTATCAGCCTCAGAGCCTACAAGCAGGGCTAAAAGGTCCTCAAGAGGCCAGGACAAGTGGGTTTGAGCGCAGACTTAAGAGTTAAATTTAAACAGAGATCAAAAGAAAGGCAATAAGAGAGTCCTGGAGACTAGACCTAGAGTGCAGGAGGCAAAGAAACCTAGTATTATAAGGGGAGGACTTTTTGCTTTTGGAGAGTAAAGGATTTTCAAGGCCTTCAGATTATAATTAACATTGTACTTGTTGGTCAGAAATATAACAGGCTATGGAAATGAAGTCAGAGGACTGTTCCCACCCTAGGAATCAGAATTGTGGAGTTGCAAGTTCCTAAGAAATTCAACTCTAGGCCAGCTCCCCGCCTAAGGAACTGAACTCACCATGTTGAAAGTTTATTCTAGTGTCTTATTTTTAAAATTTCTTCCCTATCTACAGTTTGTCTTCCTTCTTCACCAACGGAGGTTGAAGAGCCTCTTTGCAGCTACACTGGAGGGAGCTCTTAGCCCTGCGGCCCAACCTGCCCCAGACTTTACCCCAGGATCCAGAGTACAGTGGGCCACTTCAGTGCCCAGGGATTTTTCCTTCAGGCCTCCAGCCTCGGCCCCCTGCAGAGGATCTGGAACCCTCCAGGCTGGTGTGAAGCCACTGGAATGTGGCACTCTGACCCCTGGCAGTTGAGTATACTGCATGGACCTGGCGGATGAACAAGGAAAGACTTGAGAAGGGCAGGGCCTGTTCTGTGGCCTTTGGGTGGAATGGAAAGGAAATGCCAAGCAGGGACACTGGGACCTCCACGTAGCCAGTGGCAGGTGTGTGGTGGGTGCTGGGCTAGCAGGTGGGAGGGCTGAGACTTCCTTAGGCCAGGGCTGACCACTGGGGGTGAAGGGAGCTGGGCTCTGTCGGGTGAGGTGCTAGAGCAACTGGGGTAAGAAGAGGGGGAGAAGAGAGGCACAGGTAAGAATGTGGAAGAAGCTGGGACGTCCACTTCCTCCAGATGAAGGCCATTCCTGAACCAGGATGCAGAGTGAGACATGGGGCTGCTTCCTGCAGGCTGTTTCTGGAAGCATGAGCCCATCGTACTGAGGCCACACTGCATGCCAAGTTTGCCATGATGGCAAGCCAACTTTTTGTTAGGTACTTTAAGTTCCTTATACTTGGGAAAGGAATAGAAACTCGTAACAGTCTTTTAGAAACACTGTTTAGCAGGAAAGACATGGCAACTACTGCAGTACCTGCAGGGGTTGGGTTCTGTTCCATCTGGACTCTGCTGAAGGAAGTAGCTCCCCTGAGCCCAGCCTTGTCTTGAATGGCGATGAGGGCCCCTTGATCACACCACCGTTGGTCTGAAGCAAGGCTGCTAAATTTGCCTCACTTCTCAAAGACACTGTACAAAGCCCCAGGAGTAACAGCCCTGATGCTAACTGGAAATGTCTTGGTTATTACGTCCGTTCATTGGGCTTACAGGTCAGGAATGTGGCACCCTTCTCCCACCTGCTTCATTGTAAAAGCCACCAGCAGAACTCCAGGGGCTATAGCAGGCAGGTGGCAGGCCAGCGTCTCCTTACTCCTTACTCAGGGCCTGGGCCTTCTGTCTGTGTTTTGTTTTTTGTTGTTGTTGTTGTTGTTGTTTTTTGTGGAGCCAGGGATTGAACTCAGGCCCTTGCACTTGCCAGGAAAGTGCTTATTCAACTGAGCTGTTTCCCCAGCCCTTTTTTGGGTGGTACTGGGGATTAAACTCAGAACCTTGCACTTGCCAGGCAAGCACTTATTGTACTGAGCTATTGTAGGAGACACTTCCAGGTCCTCGTCTAGGTCCAAGAAGCCAATATTTGTAATCTCAAAGTTACGTTATTGGAATCCCATCAAATTGATTCCAATC
>NDGM011196695.1:0-10005 GCA_002564305.1 Octomys mimax
TTTCATTAAGACATGATTTTTCTGGAATAATATTTTCAATATTATTATTTCAATATTATTAACTGGGAATTTATAATGATAGAAAATTAATTCAAATTGTCATTATCTATATTTTTAACAAGCACCTTCCTCCCACATGTCTCGGTTCTCTGACTGGTTGCATTCATATTTGATGACATCATAGGAAGGGATGACGTCACACTTTCAATATTATGACTTACATGTAGGTTTTAGCAAAAGGAACAGATGACTGCAGTAGAGAAAAACTCTTGCTTAAATTAGACTAATGCCAGAAGTTGGCTCTGAATTGTAAAGTGTAATTAAAACATTACTTTAAAATACATTTCACAGAGTATACATCTGAGGGAGAGCTTTTTACCATATGAACTTTCCAGCTGCTACAGAGCACAAAGGAGGCTGCGTTTTTCATGTAGGGCGATTCACAGTTCAAGGGATGATGGTATTGAGGAAAGCAAAGATAAATCTCATAGACACAGCAATCCTATTTGTTAAAATGTCACATTTCACACGAATGGTGTCAGAGTCATGATAAATTGCTTTAGAAAAAAAAAATTACTGGTAGAAGGTTTCAGTGAGAATATCCTGGGTAGAATAACATAACCAGTGACTTCTGGCTTTCTACTGGCCAGCCTGCCCATCCTCTGATGTCTTTGTTAGAGTGCTTGACAAATACCAATTCCCATCATAATGTGGTTATGTTTTATTAGGCACTTTTTGTGGATACACAGGAGTTTTACTGTATTTCAGCGTGCCAGTTGTTGCCTGGTTTCTTTCTATTGTCTGTCTCTTCTTGTTTCTCCTCTCTTCCACCCTGAGAGGAAATCCAAAGTAAGTTGTGTTGGAGAGGGGAATTGGTACGACACTTTAATAAGAGTTAAAAATAATTTTTCTTAACTCCTTTGGCATATGACTAGACTGACCTGGAGGCCTCTGTCACTTTGAAAGTCACACAACAATTACTCTCCATGCCAGTGTCAGAACTTGAAACCAGCCAACCTGCCTCAACATCCTGTACCTCCCAGATGTAGACTCTACACCACACTAATGAAAAAAGATGGTAGCTGTTGCCAATGTCATTATACAACCCCAACCTCATATGAATTCAACCTCAAAACTCTGTGTCAGTGCATATTCTACAAAATGTCATGGAACATTTATTACCTGTATCTACATGTACATGTAAGTGGCCATAGTGACATGTTTAAGAGAATCTAGATTTTCTTAAATGTTTGTTTTTATCTTCTGTGGTCATAAAAACAGAGAACATGTCACTGGACTTGGTAACTAGAGGCAGGACACAGTACAAGTAAACATTTTCTATTCTGTTTAAGTTTCTCACTTACTTATTAGGGGTCTCCTTCATTGCCTGAACTAACTCTCTTAATGTTTCACTCTGGTTGAATCTGAGACAAATGATTGAAGCTGTTTTTACGACACACGAGGTGCATACAATGCACACTCATTATTATCAATTCACTTCATATATTATGTAGGTAATACATGCATATACAAAATCCTAACAAGAAACTATTAAGAAATACAGGGCCATATTCATAAGATCTTAAATGTTTCAAACCATTGCATATGTACAGCATTCCAATTACTCTTTATAAAATGCTACTGTACTACTTAATGATATAAAGATGTTTTGTTCATTTGCTAAACATTTGCTGGGGATTGTTTTTGAATGATTTCACATTAATTTACTAGTGTTTATGAAGATTAAAATTGTATAGATTTAAGGCAATTGAATGATTATTTTTGTGGCTTTTCAAAGACAACCTAAAATAATCATTTTGTGAACTGAGAATGGAATATTTTTCTGGATATGACCCAGTGTACATAGTAATTAGTCATTCAAAAATTGGTTACATGAATTGATATTCCACTCTTAATTCATTTAATTAAGAACATGGAAATAAAGTGTCAAAATTGTATCCTTTTAAGAGCTGGGCCAATTTGGCTTAAATAATCAGAGGCCAGGAGAATAAAATGGTGGTTGGCACATTCTCTGATTTTTCTCCTTTTTATCTTCCAGATACCCTTGGGTCTCATTCATTTACCATCCCCAGGGAGCAATTTTCAAAGAGAATAATGCATTATTTTCCTATACTTAATTATTGTGCCCCTAATCAAACTCTGGGCCCTGGACAGCCATCAAAGCCCTTTGGCTTGTTAAATGGATAACCAAAAACAAAACAAAACAAAACAGATTTCGAACTAGCACCTGTCTGTTGCTCTCCAGGAAGTTCCAAAGTTTAATTAGTACACAGCACCCAAAATGCCCACTAGTCATGTTGTTTCACCCCGTTTTCAATGGTAATGAATGCACTTTCTTATTCTAAAGCTATTCACAGCTATCTTAATAGTGTGATTAGGGTAAAACCTTCTTGAAGCTAAGTGGCAGAAAGATGATCTGAGGGGTGTTTTCTTTTACCTTCTGGTAGTTTAGATTGAACCCAGGAGCGCTCTATCTCTGAGCTACATCTTCATCCCTTTTAAATTTTGAGACAAGGTCTCACAAAGTTTCCGAGGCTGGCCTTGAACTTGTGATCCTACTGCCTTGATTTCCTGAATAGCTGGGATTCTCAGTGTGTACCACCATGCCTGGCCCTGAGACAGAGGCCAAGGTGATGCTATCAGTACCTGCCACCAGGAAATATGAGGAGAGGTTTAACAGGTAAAAAATTACTGTAAATGATTAAGTGATGAAAGCCTTGTGGATTCACAGTCCAAACAACAGAAGAGACCATTGCTACTTTCCAAAAACTGTTGACTTTAGGTGGCTGTAACTGTCAAGGGCAGCCCCCACTGATGTCCTGGAGGGTTAAATTCACAGCAGTCAACAACTCTTCAAAAGGCCTATGTTTCTTAAGGCGAACAGATGGCTAGGGGAGGGCCTGGACACAGAAGCAGATTTATCTTGTCAAGCTGTTATCTCTTGGTAAATGACCTTAAGTAGGTCACATGATAACAGTTTGGTTCCCAGGTCTCTGAAGGTAATGGCCATCCATTAACTCTTTCCTTCCTGTTCCTTTTGGATAGCTGTGTAGCCAGTTGTTGTTGTTGTCGTGGTGGTGGTGGTGGTGCGGTAGTGTACGTGTGTTCGTGTATGTGTGCATGCGCATGTCTGCTGGACCTTGCAGATCCTAATAAAGATTTTATACACCTTCAGAAATATTTAATTGCTTCAATGTGATTGTGGGGGAACTAAAATATTTTACTTTGGGGTTCTTGAGAACGGTAGAACTGTTACTGTGAAGAGGAAATGTGAACTGACTGTGCGGGAAGCCCAGGCTGAGCACCCGCGCTGCTGGGGAACCCTCACGCCCTGAAAGGGTTTGCGGGCAGGGCCGCCTCCCAATCCCAGGCTTCTCACTTCACAGCCACAACAGCGCATGGCTTTAGCACCCAGTGTTCTGCTCCAAAGCCAGGAGAAATGAAGCGCAGTTCTGCGCTGGTGGGGGTCTATTTTGGAGGTCCTGCTTTTTTTTTTTTTGTATTTTGTGCAGGGTCCTACCACGCAGCTGGGACTCATAGTGAGCCTCCTGTTTTCAGCCTTCTCAGCACTGGGATTACAGGTGTGTGGACTAGGTCGCCTGGGGGCGGGGCCGGTGCGGCCTGTGGTGCCAGGGATGGAACTCTTACAGGTCCTTCTTTTGGAATGCCCTTCTTTATTGTGTGCGTCCCCTTTTGTGAGTGTTCCTTGCTATAAAAAGCGGAAGTCTTTGCCCTTTCAGCACAGGCAGAGAGCTGTGCGCTAGTTCAGCAGACTCCAGGGAGTGTGGGAGAGCCGGACCAGGTCCAGCCCCGGCACGGAAATTGGCTGTGGACAGTCTCTTCAAAGGGATAACACAGCCCGCATCTGGTACCCTGATCACTTTTCTTCTTTAACTTCTTGCTTTTTCCAAAAGCAGTACTTTGTTTAAAGCCATTTTCCCCAAGTTGTCTTCCCAGAGAAATGCACATATTTCCATGTACTTCTTTTTCAGGCATCAGAATCCCTATTAACCCATAGTATAAGGGCACTACGTACTATAGCAGTGGGGTCAGAGATTTTTAGCCTGTCTAATGTCAGGACTATCATTTCATTCAGTCCTGAGCCGTCCAAGAGGGACATATTGAAACTACAGTCAATGGAAATCAGGTAATGCACCTTTATCCTCTCAAAAAGAAACCTGTGTAAGTGGATGTGTACAGTGTGAGTGTGTGCATGTGTGTGCGTGTGCATGTGTATGTGTTTGTGTGGTACAGGCATGTCCAATGTGTGGTCCATGGGTCACATGCATGGTTCGGTGAGCATTTAGGTACTTTTTTCATGATCTAAGTGTGCGGTACTTGAGCACAAACTGTGGAGGTAGCATGGGATGCCCTGCAGGGAGGACACAGTGTGGTGCTGACCCCCAACTGTGCACCCTTCATGCCCCACCCACCCTGAAACCATGTGTTTCCCACGTGTGCTTGTGTGGCGTGGTGAATAAAACAGCAGTTTCTGATAGCAGCCCTTCAATTTTCTTGTACATGGATGCCTGTGAAAACAGGCATTTATGGGTTAGCATGGAGATATGTTCTCTTATTTATTAAATGTGGGCTTATTATTTATAAAACAGTTTGATAAGTTAAAATATAAAGAAGAAAGATCTATTACTCCTGCACATTAATTGTGTTATAGATTTTATAAGCAGCCCATGCAAACCAAAAGGTTGGGCACTTATAGTGTAGGTATAGGATATACTATTGCAAAACTTTTAGAGCTCTCTAAGATAAATATATCCCACTGCAGCAGGCATGCCATAAGTCTGGCACTACTGGTCCATATGTAAATGTATGGCATAGGAAACAAACATTTTCACCTTATATATTTGCTTTTTTGAGCCAGAAAATATTAGTGTGGCAGGAATAAACGTTTATTATACAATTTACAGTGAAAGCTTTAATTTCTATTTATACAAGCATAATATCCTCACATACATGCCTAACTGTAAATACAGTATGTTTTTTAGCAAGCACCTTGAGCCAGCTTTGAGCAGTATGGCAGACTAACCATTCCCAGAAAACCTCTCCAGTACTAAAACTGAATATAACTGAGAAGCCAAAACCCTTACTTACTAAGTGCTTGTTTGAGCTGTTGGGAAAGTTAAAACTCATTCAGGGGGCAGAAGTAATGAGAGAGCTGAGGAGATATGGAAAAAGGGGAGTCCTGGAGTTGGCATTGCTGGGAGATTTAATGTACAAGAGCTAGGGATGGAAGCATTTGGGAGATCAAAGTGGAGATACACAGAGGGAGTTGCTCTTCCTCAAGGACAATGTATTTATGGGCAAGGTAGGTAAAAACTCCAAAAACAGAGTTTTTGGACACTGCATGTTTTTCTCAGTCTTCTTTTCTGATGGAAGGGAGGGAGGTTGAGTGGAAAATTTCCTTAGAGAATACATTAACTGAAACTCGCACTCATCTATTTAGGAGCTTGAATTCACAACATCTGTGTGAGTCCAAATCCCTCATGCTAATTTTTATGCAGTTACAATAAGCTTTGTGGAATGCCATTTATGTGAGGTACTTAGAGCAGTCAGATTCATAGAGATAAAAAGGTTGGAAGAGTGAATGTACTTAACATTAATGAACTGTATACTCCATAATGCTTAAGATTGTAAATTTTATGTTGTGCATCTTTTACAGTTTTTAAAATTTTAAAATTCCTTTAAATTTATTTTAAAGCAGTCTCGGGTTGGTCAGCCTCCCTAACTGCATAAAAGAAACAGACACAGCAAAACAAACCAAAAAAGCAAGAAGAAGAAAAAAGAGGGAAAACAAAAAAAGAGAAGAGGTTGCTGCCAGCTAACACCTTCTCATAATAAGCTCTAAGGTTTTTGAGTTGTGATCAACAGAAAACAATTTTATTCTAAAACACGAGGAAATATGCTCATATGAAGAGCAAACTGTAACAAAACTTGAATATGTGTAAAAAAGCAGATAGTGGAAATCAGATTTATCAATTATAGGCTAAATGTATATTTTATACTTTTAGAGATCGAATTGAACACGTTGAAAGAAAAATAAACTAGCAAGTTTAACCAAGCAAAAATAAACTAGCAAGTTTAACCAAGCAACCAAGTAGAACTTAGTGAGTGAAAGAAAAGCAATAGTTTTTGATAATTTAAGATAAAGAGATAGGCCAATCACAAGATGACTCCACAAGGAAGGGAATTAACAGATAGGAAGACCAAACCCAGGAAATTATGGCTCAAAGGTGTAAGTGGAGGGAAACAAGAAAGAGATATTAAAGACAGGAAGGGTTGATAAGAAGGTCCCACATGTATCTAATTGGAGTTTATGGTGTAAACAGCAAAGAACATGTGAGTGAAGGAAAGTTCAGGGAGGCAGTGGTTGAGCTTCTCCAGAGATAATAAAAGACAGATACATTCTCATATTCAGGAATCCCCATGGACGGCAATTATACAGTAATGACCAATTCATACTAAGTTGGATCACAGGGAAAATGCAGAATAGAAGCAACAATGATGTTAAAAGCATCCAGAAGGAAAAGGTAAAACACTTCAAAGGGAAGCCAACTAGTTTCAGCTGAATTATGCACAGTATCAATAAATGCTATTTGAAAACAGAGTATCTTTGACTAGCTTAGAAAAATAAATACAGGGGCCAGGAAGATAGTTCAGGCGTTTAAGTAAATTCAATCTCCAATACAAAAAATTAAAAATAAATAAATAAACAAATAATTATCTATTTGAGTTCAGAATTTTTTTTTTTTTTTTTTTTGGCAGAACCAGGGATTGAACTCAGACCATTGCGCTTGCCAGGGAATGCGCTTGCCAGGGAAGCACTTATTCCACTGAGCCGTCTCCCTGGGCCCACTGAGCCGTCTCCCTGGGCCCCATGAATTCAGAAATTTTATGAAATTACTTATTATGATTAAAGGAATAAGGTCATTTCTAGGCAAACAAAAGCTAAACGTTATAATCCAGACATCCACTGAAGGAAATTCAAATGTATCTTAGGAAACAACAATAACAACAACAACAAAACCCAGAATGAAGACATAGGATAAAACAGTGAATGAAGAAACTAGCAAACAGAAAGCTTTAGCTAAATAAACACTGACTATACCCTTTATGACAGTAAAATGTTGTCTAATAACTGGGACTAGAACAATAAAGTAAGCTTAAAGTTCTTGAAAGAACAGTATAAAACTTACATGGTGCATAGAATTGAAAAATTCAATAGTTATTACTAGAAAGAATAGAAAAAATACTTTTATTTAAAATTTGATTATATATATATATATACATATATATATATTATTCCATTATATCCATCAGAGACTTGAATAGTATATATATCTTCCAAAAAGGCAAAAATAAAATGAGAGAAACTAATTAATAAAAATAAATCAAGAAGAGATAACAATAACTCTGACAAAAGCACTAGAAAGACCCTATTAGTAAACATTCTCAATATAGAGTGAATTTTCCATTTAAGGGATGAAGTATATCTGAATAGGTAAGTTCTCAAATCAACCACGTGCTCATTGTGTGTGACACATCGAGAACATAAAGATTCTAAAAGGAAAAAAAAAATAATATGGATGGAGAGACAGAATGTAAGTGTAATACTGACATAAAAATATATTTTTACAATAATAGTAGATAAAAGTCTTTGAAACAAAAAGTATGCCTTGAATTACTGTACATATAAAGCATCTCAGTAGAATGCTGTAACAATTCGTATATAGTAATACAGCTTCAAAATATATACACTAGAAGCTTGAATATGTACAAGGAAATTTTAAAAATCCATCATAGTTGATTTTTCATATAATCTCTTAGTAATCAGCTTATCAAGTTGTCAACAACTCAATAGTTATGTAGAATATTTAAGCAACATTAACAATTATAGACTAATAGATGCAAAACACATATAAGTGCTTAACAGTGTTTTCAAGAACCTAAGAAACATTTAGAAAATTTAACAATACATTTTAGAATTATACAATTTTGTATGTATAACATACTTTAAAATGTATAAAAAGTGTGGGGTTCCTCAGGGCACCCCATGAGTTAACATCTGGTTGGGTTGAGCGGCACTGAAGACTGCTGACCCTGAGGAGGTGGGACAGTGTCAACATGTGGTGTTTATTCTACCAGCCCAGCCAGAGGAAAGACTTGCTGGTGGAATGAGGAGAGACACCCTGGGAACAATTTGATAAAGGTAATGATTCAACATAATTATCGTTATGCCTTTCTAATCTAAAAATGCACTCTAGTTCAGCAGAACACAATGCCTTTGCTTGGTTCTCAATGAAACTGAGAATTTAACTCTGTTCAAAGCTTCATTCAAGTGAAGCCACCTAACTTCCCCACAAAGATCATCTCTGACTCTCACATCTTTATTTGTCTCTCCAAACATGGCTTGCTAGCCCAAGCCCAGCCACAAAGCATAGTATTTATTAAATATGGTACACACACTGGTAGTTTACATCAACAAGGCAACATTGTCAAATGCATTGTTTTATTTTTTTATAATGTATTGGCTTTTTTATTGTTTTGTATTTTTCAGGAAGAGTCTACAGGGTGTTCAGGGTCTTACTACTAGATCAGACTCATAGAGATCCACCTGTTTACAGCCTCCCAAGAGCTGGTATTACAGGTGCGTGTCACCATGCCTAGTCTTAATTGCTGTCTCAGTGTGCCCCAGGGGCAGCGCCAGCACAGCAGGCCCAGGGATCGAACCCTTGTCCCCTGCACCTGATCGCAGGCACTTTAATCTGCTGAGCTATTTGGCTGTCTCTGTATTGGCTTTGAGATGAAGGTCTCCCTGTGTTGCCCAGATTGACCTATAACTGCTGGACTCAAGTGGTCCTCCTGCTTCAGCCTTTGAAGTAGCTGAGATTATGGTGCACCCAGGAACACATGATCTGAAACTACTGTAGCTACCCAATATCTTGTAGCATTTTTCTGTCCTTCAAAAAAATGGCAGCATTGACTTTTGCTCACATTAGTTGCAAGTTTTTGTAAGTACCACCTTCTAGGTGGCTAGTGTATTTTGCTAGCTGATTCATGGATCTGATTTCTGATGATTTTTAAATTTGATTACCATTAATCACATGATAGTTCACACCAATTTCTAAGACAGCCTGCTTACCTGTCAAGGTGGGACATAACTGTTTTGGAGATGTCTGCACCTGCTTCTTGCAATATTCGGATAATCTGAAATGGTGCACTTGGACTGCGTCCAGGATGGATAATAACAGGACAGCCAAGCTGAACCTGGGCATGTGCTGTTGCCTGAAGAACCTTTCTTTCACTCTCAGTCAAAGGCCAGGAGCAACCAATTTCTCCAATAACACCACACTTGATAGTGGTACCATCGGCTCCATGGAGAATGTCATTAATAAGGACATCAGTGAGCTAAGGAAGAGTTGGAATGAACATGTCATATAGACCGTGAAATTCTGTCTGTTCTTTTTTTTTTTTTTTCCATGAAAGTTTTACTTCCCTCTGCCTATTCTTAAGATCACAGTATTAAAAAAGAAAAAAACAGGAAAACAAGAGAATATATTTTCTTTCACTCTTCCCATTTGTTAAAAAAAAAAGGAAGCATATTTACCCAAATGCCAAGTTTCACCTTGCAGTGAGATTTCATTGTTGTTTATTATAAAACCCAGAGGGAAATATTACAGATGCATAACTGAAGTTTAAGATGGAAAAGTGAAGGTGACAAATAGACTGGGGCACCACAGCTGCACACTGGTAGGGTATATACAAATCTATATACAAATCTATTGACCCACTGCCAGCACATTCAGATCTCCTCCCTCAACACTTTCTTGTTACTGGAAATCGAACTCAGGACCTTGTGCTTGCCAGGAAGGCGCCTGTGCAGCTAAGCTATATCCCAGCTCAACACTGTTTCTTTCTTTCTTTCTTTCTTTCTTTCTTTCTTTCTTTCTTTCTTTCTTTCTTTCTTTC
>NDGM011196702.1:0-15683 GCA_002564305.1 Octomys mimax
AACTGGGGATTGAACTCAGGCCCTTGTGCTTGCCAGGGAAGCATTTATTCCATTGAGCCATCTACCCGGCCCCAAGAAACCATTTTAAATGTAAGACGTGTAACCAGATTTTCACTTGTATCACGTCCACAAGGTAGCACATACTTGCCTGTGCAGTTTACTCCTCGGCTATTTGAATTCCGGATCAGCATTCAGGTAATACACGCTTTTCCACTTGGTGCCCGGCCAAGCGGTTCCCATTTGCTTGTGTTTCTCAAAGCTCAAGCTGCTTTGAGAATTCTGAGTGGGGTGCAGTTTCCATAAACCAATTAGCTATGGGTGTTTATTTGTTCACAAGCCAAGCAGACGTGTGGAAGCGGAGGGCAGGAGACCCGTGCAGAAAGGGCCAGAGCCAGGGTTAACAGGCAGGCCGATTTGTAGGCATAGAAGGCTCCCTTCTCACCCCTAATGAGCAGAATCAGGCAGCTTTAATTCATGTTTTGTGGGCTTTTTTTGTCTCCTCAGCCACAAAAGGGAGTACAGGACCCTGTTATGGGAGGGTGAGATTAGTCCTATGTGGTCAAAAGGAACAATACTGACATGTTAGTTGATCAGAAAGATGTTTTCACACTGTTTCTCATAGACGGTCCCTGGAGACAACTTTCTTTCTCTCTGTCTCTCTCTGTCTGTCTCCCTCTCTCTTTTTTTAATTACCAAGCATGACATTGATGGTTATTTCTTCTTTCCACCCACTTGACTACAAAGGGGCCAGCTCGTGGGCCCCTCGTTGGTCAGGCCTGCGGGAGGAAGTGACAGAAGGTTGGCCTTATTTACCTTAGCGGCTTCCCGTGTAATCTGGTTAATCATGTGGCTAATGGGAGGACACCATGGATCCCCACACACTGCGCCCCACAATGAGCACTCATTCATATTTAATACAATAGAGTGTTTAAGTCATTCCATGCTTTGTGGAGAAGATTGGCCTTCTTTGTGTGCCTTCTCCTGAGAAGCCTCTGCCCCTCCTCCTCTTTCAGACAGGCATATGTTCCGGCTCCCGCCTGCTGCAGCTGGACAAGGAAGGAGCAGGCTTCTTTCTTTCTTTTTTGCTTTTTTTTATTTCCAGCCAATGAATTGATTACCGCGCTTTGAAATAGGGACAGCGACGGGTCCCACCCCCCACCCCACCCCCGCCCCCTTGGCCTGTGCATGCGGAGATTAGCCTTTTGCCATTCTGATATTTCACAAGACCTCTTCTGAGGAGGCAGGGCTTGTGTTCCTCGAGTCAGCCGTTGTGAGGACAACAAGCTGTTGAGTACAGAGGCAAAATATATAAATAAAAGCAAGTGAAGTGTTGATCTTGAAGTTGAATACCACGTGTGTCTGAGTAAAGGGTTGAGACAGAAACTGGGTGGTGGGCAGGGACCTTCCTCATAGGGAATTTTGAAACAACCAAACCGAAAGGAGAACCTGGTCGAAACTCTACCACTTGGCCCTTGGGTTTGATCCTACAGGGGAAAAAAAAAATAAGGTCCCATTAGTCCTAATGGGACAGGTAATGGATGCACATGTTCTGTCTCACCCCACTGGATAAACTGATATTTTTGTGGCTAATGGAAATTAATAACTCTTGAAGTACACACTGTAAGGTAATTGTAACAAAGTAATTCTTTCAATTTTTTTTTTTAAATGTGGGTTCCAGTTTAAAACAACTGAAAAAAAAACCTGAAATACTCTGGTATCCTCTACCTTCAACCTGTTTCAGAAAGACCACTGTTATCTAGGGCGAAAAATTGGACCACAGTCATTAGGCACTACCCCTATTCCTATGGTAGGATAATTCACCTTAATTCTGATAATAAAGATGAACTTTCAAAGGAAACACATAAATCTTAGTTTCTTGGCTCCCAAATATTGTGCACTTACCAGGCTTAGTGTCCTAAAAGCTCTCCCAAGCTGGGGTGTATGTATCTCAAGTCCCCTGGCTACAGGAACTTCTTATATAGAAAAGGTTTTAAGAGTAGGGGCCATGATGAAGTATGTTTCTGTTTAGAACAACAAACAAACAAAAAGTCTGAGTTAATGAGCTTACATTTGCAGCTGCCATGGTTTAGATTTTACCCAAACAATGTATTCTGCTTAAGTGATGACATATAGAGGTATAACTACATACATATGAACCGGCTTCACTCTCACAGTCATGAGAGATGGCGACTCCTGAACTCCTGGACTAGCTAATCACAGGAGATGATGACATTTATTTTTCAAAAGAATAGTGTTTCCCTGGTCTAGGACCAGGTTGGTGTGACAGATCTGAAAGCAAAGTTAGGGTGCTCCTCCATCCCATCCCTTGCAGCCAGATTCAGGATAGCTCAGAGGGATGGCAGAAACCATCCACAGAGCTTTATGTGCGCCTCACCAATGTGCACCTAGCAGCTGTCCTATTGATTCATTTTTACTTGCCAGTGTCATCGGAATACTGTATAAAACATTAGAGAATGCACTTACGTGGCTCATCAAAGCGATCACCTATACAAACTAACAAGGCAATTTAATAGTTCCCTTGGCTGAGCCCAGTCACCACACATGAAAACTGTTTGAATTTTCTCCTACTTAGAAAAGTTCTTCTGCTTCTTACAGTCAGCAAATGATATCATGCACAAAACCACTGCTTTTTAATACTTAATCTTTATGTCTAAAGCTGTATGACATGACAAAAGAGAAAATTTGATATTTATTCTGTACTTCCCCACTAGATAAGTTTTATTTAAGTTGTTGGAAGAAAATTACTAACTAAAAAGCAAATGTGCAAATTTAAAATGTCTCCTGTCGCATATAATTAAATATTTTGAAAAGCTTAGAGTCAAGATTTACGGAAGAAAGGATTTTTCTATGAATGTCAAAAGAGGAAAAAAAGGGAAAAGAAGAGGCAGCTAACAAAAGTCTTAAATCTCTTAAATTAAGTTTGCTCCCAAATAAGGCACCAAAATAAACCAAAACCTTAATTAAAGGTTAGCCTTGCAAGTGTCTCCGGCCCCCCATGGCCTGCTGCCTCCCAGCTGAGAGCCTTGGGCTCCTTCCCCCTCCACTTCATTAGAGCCTTAACAATCCATTATACACTTCCTAATCCTCCTCTGCTCTGAGGAGTCCTGGCTATTAGGGTACTTGAAGGGTCCCTGTCATTGTGATGGAGGTGTGAATTGGTCACTAAGATGACAACCAGTGACAAGAGCTGTTTATTCGATTGCTACTTTGCCTCTTAATTACAACTGATTAGACTGCCTGTTGGAGGTGAAAACAAGAATGAACTGCTTTTGTTCAGGTCACCTACTACACTGCCTTCCTGCTTCGAGTTCCCTGGCCCTCCGGGATTTTTTTTTTTTTTTTCCTTTTGGCATGATTCTCAGACGTTTTTTTCCCAGTGCCACAATAAATATGGATCCAAAATAAAAATCTTTACTAAAATTAAGTTCAAGAAGTCTTTCTTTAAAAAAAGCCAAAAGTTTTTCACAGCCTTCCAATTTACTGATTAATTTCAAATTTTGTTATTTTCTCGGACTCAGTTGATTTCAGTAAAGTTTCAGAAAGAGCAATTATATTCAATGTGTTTTCATAGATTTCTACTGAAAGAGTGATACCTGTTAGCACTTATATCTTAATATTTTCTCAGAAATGTACTAAGAATTAGTAGCAGCCCATGAAATAATGAGACTATTATTTTACTTATTCTTAAAGTTAGCATGGGAAGATTTTACATTACTGTCTTTCTTTGGAAAAAAAAAAAGTCCATCCTCATGAAATTAATCCTTTCTCTTTGCTATCTGAATTCATTTCTTAAACTGTCACTTGAACTGTAGTTTTGGCCAGCCTCATATTCTTAAAGTACTAAAAGAAACTGTTCTTACAGCTTTCGATAACATGAAATTAGAGTTGATAATGAAAGATCAGAATGGTTATCTGATACAAAACAGAGTTCTGGCTTAATAGTTAAAAATCACTTTCTTGTTGAGAATAAAATGCCTGGATTTGTACTGAGTGCATATTAACACTCTAATTTTATTTTTAACTTTTCATTAGTGCATGTTTTCAGTATATAATGATTACACTCGTGTTGGAAATTGGTACAGGAACAAACACATCCAATCCTTTTACCCCCTTCCCTTCACTCCTCTTTTATGTTACCAGCATCAGATTCATTACTTATCTTATAAATTATTATAAAGCCAATTGGTGCACATACAGATTAACCATCAGAGTAATTGGTCAAAAACATATAAAATGTATAAGATATTAAATTATATTTATATTATTATAAATTAATATATATATTAAATTTATATTATATTAAATTAATATGCCCTTTTAGACATATTGTCCATCCTTCATTACAATAACTGGTTTTTCTCTCTTCTTTTCCTACTAGCTATCTTTTTGTGCTTTATTTGTATACTGAATTTTTCGTAGGGGAGGAATCATGTGAGAGACTGGTGCATCTGATTTACTCCATTTAGCATTGTGGTCTTCAGGTGCATCCTTTTTTGCTATGAAAGCCTCAAGTTTCCATCATTTCATACTATTCCACTAAGGCAGAATAATACTCTGTTGTGTGTGAATACTATGTTGTCTTTATGTATTCAACTGCTGAAGAACATATAGGCTGCCCAATTTTTTTTAATTTAATACTTAAAAAGTATTTTAAAGTACAGTTGGCATGTCCATGGAAACAAATACACTAGAGGACACTTGTTTACTTTAGAATAAAGCTATAGTACTTAAGAAGAGTCTACATTTTCTCTCTCTTTATACTCAACTCCTATTTTAAGATCAAATAAAAGAAGAAAAAATATAGGATGATGGCCAAAAAGAAGATGTAGAAAACTGCCTTCTTGACCAAAATCAAGGAAGAAATACAACCCTACTATTCTTAAGATTCACAGAGACCCAATAGTAGAAGGGCTTTTGATTATAATTATTTTGCACAAACCAAAAATGGTGAGCAGGAATTAATATGTCTAAATAACTAATTTTTTAGTGATCATAATTTACTGTTAGATAATTGTAAAGATTATCTATCTATTCATCTGTCTATCTATCTATCTATCTATCTATCTATCTATCTATCTCTGTCTTCTCAATCTCTTGCCCAGATTTCCTTTAAAATTCTGGACTTAAGCAATCCTCTTGCCTTAGCCTCTCAAGCAGCTCAAATTGCCAAAACAACCACCACATCCAACTTTCAACAAATTTTCTGCAGTTACAAGGTATCCAATGTGGAAAGGGCATTGGAATCAACCTAATTTTTCAAAAGAAAACTTTAAATTTTGTCTTTGTTTATTATTACTGTCATTCTTCTTCTTTTTATTATTATTATTGGATTCATTATCAGTATTTTCAAGTTTCTGGAAAATAAGCAAACAACCAAAAAATCAAGTAGCCTTTTATCATTTAAAATCAACAATTTATTAGATCATAAATTCCATGCATAATTTAGTAGAACTTATAAATATGTTCTTAAAATATTATAGTTCCACTTAATGTATTTTAACTAAGACGTACTTGGACAGCACAGCTCTTCTCTGTTGATCTTAGTGCATCTCCTCACTTCCGTCCAGCATGAGCTCTTACTAATTTATGTCACAACGTTTTGAATTGGGAAACAGAAATACTAGTAGTAACTTACTCATATTGTCGGCGTAAAAATTAAAAGAAGTCACATAAATATGACAGTGAGAGTTGAGTCAGTGACACACACTGGTCACCCCACTGCTCAGGGGCCGAGGCAGAAGGCAGGTGAGTTGGAGTGGTGTCCCGCAGCTCAGGAGACTTGTCTCCAAAAACAAGCCAACAAAGAGACGTGAAAGGGGTGCCTAGAAGAACCTTGCAGCTAGTGTAGCCTTCAGTGGAGAGGAACTGAGCTGCTTTCTCACACCACTATTCAGATTGTAGCGGAGACTTATTGTAGAAGGCAGCCCATGAGGAAACAGAAAATAAAAGGAAAAAAAGGCATCTGTATTAGGAAGGAAGACTGGCCTGGTAAAACCATCTGTATTTACATAATGTGTAATCTATATAAAAGATCTTAAATAATCCATTTAAAAATTTCTAGAGCTAATAAATATGTTCAGTAAGGTTGCAGGAAATAACATCAGTATCTGAAAATCCAACTCATTTTTTGTACAGTGGGAATAGATGATTAAGTTAAGAGCACAACTCTGTCCACAATAACCTCCCAAGAATAAAACACTCAAGATTCAATTTAACTGAAGACATACAAGACTTTTCTGCCAAAACCAGCAAAGTATGGTTGGGAGAAATTAAAGCAAATCTAAATAAAAATAGAAAGACATCTGTGTTTATGAACTGAAGGCCTTCCTATTGTTAACACAACAATACTCTAAATTACTGTGCAGACTCAATGCAATCCCCACCACCAGTAGTTCTTTATTTTGCAAAACAATCAAAAAATCCAATATTAAAATGCATATTGAAATACAAAGGACTCAGGGTAGTCAAAACAATTTTGGAAAAGAGTAACAAAGTTGGATAAGTTATACTTCCTAATTTCAAGTCTTACTACAATAGTAAAATAATCAGTACAGTGTGGTACTGGTGTAAGAAAAAAGTATACATGCATATGGAATATAATTGTGAGTCCATATTTTAAAAAATAATAAGCAAATAAATATACATTTAGCCAAGAAAAACAAACAAACAAACAAACAAACAAAAGAATTGCCAGTCCAGAAAGGAACTTCTAGACGCCGGGGAGTTAGCTCAGTAGAATAAGTGCTTGCCTGGCAAATGCAGGTTCCTGAGTTCAATCCCTGGTACTCCAAAAAAAAAAAAAAAAAAAAAGTAACTTCTACATTTATGTTCAATTTATTTATTTTTTAAATTGATTTTAATGAGAAAAAAATCAATTGATCTTCAACATGCTTCCAAGACCATTCAAATTACATTAATCATCTTTTGAATAAACACTTGGAAAATTTATATTCATATGCAAAGAAATTCATTTATAAATTCATTTTATACTATAGTAAAAAGTTGTGGTCTAAAAAAATGTTAAATTCAAGATTAAACTATATAATTTCTAGATGAAAACAGAAAATGACGCTGGCCTAGGCAGAATGTTGTTTAAATATGACACAATGATAAGAGCAATAAGAAATTTACTTGAACTTTATTAAAATTCAATTTGATACAAAGATCAAATTTTAGAAAATTAAAACAATGTATAACTTGGAGAGAATATTTGCATGTATTTATGTAGTGAGAGAATTATATCTACATCATATAAAATTATTTGAATTAACAGAATGACAGATAATCCAATATTTTAAATGGAAGAAAATATTTAAATAGCCAAAAAAAGACATACAAAAGTCCAGTAAGTAAGCATATGAAAAAATTCTGATAATCATGAGTTATAGGGAAATGTTAAATTAAAACTACAATGAGATATCACTTCACATTCAATAAGATACCTGTAATAAAAAAGACAGCAACAAATATGGGAAAAGATGTAGAGAAGTTTAAAACAAATGGTTAGTGGTAGAGTTACTTTAGCAAATAATTTAGCAGTTTCCAAAAATATGGTAGTTTTGCCATAAGACGCAATTCTATTCTTAGCTATTAACCCAAGAATAATGAAAAACCTGTACTTGGTTGTATCTATGTGCATTTATCTAGGCAAACAGATGGATGCAAATCATAGCTATAGACATGTAGCTATTCAATGAATACCATTATGTAGGTACAGAAATTTAAAACTGTAAGAATGGAGCTCATTGTTTAAAAGAGCTCTCCAATTGCTTCTTAGGTTCAGCCAAATTTGAGAAGCCCCAGACATGATGTCTTTTTTTTTTTTTTTTTTTTTTTTTTTTTTAATGTATTTGGTTGTTACAGTGTCTCACTACACAGCTCAAACTCATAGTGACCTTCTCATTTTTTAGCCTCCTGAGAGCTGGAATTACAGGTGTGTGCCGCTATGCCCAGACTCTGGCGGGCTCAGCACACCCTGGGGGTGAGGCTGGGGTGGCACATGATGCCGGGGATGGAACCACAGTCCCTAAGGTTGCCTAAGTTTAGCTAAGCAGGCACTTTAGTCCTCTGAGCTATCTCACCAGTCCTGGACATGATGTGAGGTCTTACTACCCTTCATTCTTAAGCAGAGCCTGTGTTTTTGTATTGTTGACTTTACCCATCAACAGCTGTATTTAGACTGAACTAACAGTTTGTCTTCTTTTTCTTACATCAACCTGTTTCTCCCAGATTCCCACCATTAGGGTGGCATACACAGCAAATCACTAGTTGATTCTCATATTCCAGATTCTACTCCTTCTTCCTTTTCTGATGTCAGGGCCTTTATCCCTGTGTAAATTACAGGAGCAGCAACTTGGCCCATCCTTCCATCTGCACAGATAACAGATTGCAGCTGTTACAAGTGCTGATACTGAGCTTCTGTAGGATCATATAGAACACATATGTTGCTTCACTTTTGCCTTATTAAATAGCTGCTTGCCAATCAGATTACAAATTTCCCTCTGAGGTCGTAAAACATGCAGAGCTCTTTTGAGACTGTTTCTCTGATGTGCCAGCACCAATCACAGCTCAGGTGGCAAGACAACCAGTAGATGTTGATTTTTATTTTAAAGGCTTGTAGACCATATCTATATTCTCAATTGCACATGTCACCAATAAGGGGGTCTACGACAGTAAAAATTTAAAGATAATCCCAAAGCCTCCTGTTAATCAAGGATCACAATCTACCTGCCCACAAACCCAGTATGGTTAATTTGCATATTATCACTTATTAACTCCTGTCTACCCTCTGGTGTGGTGGAGGTGCTAATGAGCGGTGAAATGAGTTAGATATTGGAAATACAAGGCATTGGGAAACATGATAATTAATCTCTAAATAATGGAAATTGGGAAGGAGTTTAAACTACCATCCCTTTCTTTTCTCATTGCTTCTGCCTTAATTTCCATTGAAGACATCCAAGATTGCCAATTACAATCGATGGATATTCATTCAGTGATGAGGAAGTTGCACAGAGAAAATATAGTGCTCGTTCTTCTCCCTTAATGGCTAGTCAATCCAAAAAGAATATGACACAAAAACTAATGTTTGTAATCTGAGATCTAATATAGACATACTTCTGTTCCTTTCTGTTCAGATTTCTTTGCTCAAGTTTAGCAAAGCCAGTTGTGTGAACTCACCTCCCTTCTAAGTGTTTCAATCTAAGATGCAGTACAAAGTAAGGTATGCAGCCACAGGGCTAGTGCAGAGTGGGTTCACTTGAACTTTTCCCCACAGTACTATCTTGTCTGTCAGTCTTGATGGCATAAATAGGAAAATATCAGCCATGAAATTCTGCCTTCAAAATATGGAACAAATTTGGGGCATCTAAAATGATGGCCAGTACCCGGGGAGATAGCTTAGTAGAATAAGTGCTTGCTTGGCAAGCACAAGGTCCTAAGTTCAATTTATGATACTGCCAAATACATAAATAAAATAAAATGATGGCCAGTAGTTTTCTCTAGGTCTGTTAATATACATAGATTCAGAATTACCAAACCCAGATATAAGCCTCTCTAAGTTTTGAGCAAGTTGTAAAATGTACTTCTACTTCCATGAATGTACACAGAGCAATTATCATGCACAATATATGGAAGAGACTAGATGTAGAGGTCATAGCTCAGTGTCCATAAGGATACCTTAGGAAGAAAGAGGAATTCTATGCAGCAGTTTGGTGCTTCAATATACAGCTGTCTCTCCACATCCATAGAAAGTTTGTCCCTGGTTTTCCTCAGATCCCAAAATCTGAGGACACTTGGATCCCTTATAAAGTATGGGGTAGTATTTGCATAGAAACACACAAGCTCCCTCTATACTTTAGATAATATCCCAAAGATTTATTATACATGACACAGAGTAAACGCTAGGCAAATAATTGTTGAACAACATTGCTTAGAGGATATTGACAAGAAAAGAAATCAATTCATGTTCACTATAGAGAAAAATTTTGTTGCACATAGTTTTGAGGCAGGGTTGAATCCTAAGATGAAGCCCCCACAAATACAAAGGACTAACATTTAAAAACAATAGGCAATGGCTCTACAAAACCAAATATGATATTCATAGAAAAACAAGTACATGGTTTGCTACGTAAGGATGCCTTTAAAGCCATCGTAGTAAGGACTTTTTAATAATTTATTTATTCATATATCATTGTTTTAAATCAATCCCCTTAAATGTGCTACCCCAAATCCCAATATTAATAAAACTGCACAACCAGTGGAAAACTTGAGAACTTGTGACAGGAGCCACTCATTAAAGGCATATACATGACTAAGTATATTAAATCATATTTTTAAATATAATATTAAATGGGTCCATCCTAAAGCTTGTCCAGAAAGACCCTTGATTGACCTAGGCCATGACTGCAAGCAATAAATCAATTAACAGTATTTGTACTGTTTTGGTGCCCTAGATTTACAATGGTGTGTCTTTTGAATTACTGTAGTAGAGTAATCCATTATATCTGCACTAAATCAAATCCTTACCTACATCATGAGTTTTAATGCAACCTCAATGAGTCTATGGGGCTCACTGTAATTATCCACTAGTAGTTGCCAGTAATGCTCCTGTGGATTTCTCCCACCAGGAGTAATGCATCAAAATTTGCTTCTTCTTTGCAATTACTTGGGTAACACTTCTTCACTCTCATCAGATTCCACTAACTGGAATTGCTGTGTCCCCTCATTAGCATAACCTACATTAAAATTGAGAGTGGACCACTATTACTTATCTTCCCATGAATACATTTGAAGTTTACTCCAGGACTAATGACTTCAGTACTTGTTTTACCATCATATGCTGACTGTCTGCTGTGCATGATTGAGATGGACTAACAGACAGACAGGACTCAGAGTCCAGGAAATGGAGACTGCCACGCTTTGCAAAAGCATTCCACTTCAGTTTTCAGATTTGAATGACCACAGATTTCTACTTGGCTCTGCATAGTTCATTCATCCTGTATCTTGATAGTAAATCTTTTCTTCCCACAACCAAAATTCCTTTGGAGCCAAGCACTCTTCTAATGGCTGCAATGAGAAATGATTTTCTGTTCTTCACCCCTAGTATTAGATCACAGAGTCAAGATCCAATTTTCATATCAGGAGCTGAAGAAGAGCTGCTTATTCGCATGACAGGTGAGATGTATGTTACATATACTCCCCCACACGCAGAGAAAAGGAAATTGCTCCTGTACAGAGTAATTCAAATTCCATGGAAGGCCAATTTTGAAGTCTTTATTGTACTTTTTTTCTGTACCTAGTTTGAATAGTTTCCTTTATGTGTTTTTTGGGCTTCATGCAAATGGTGACATGATCATTACTGTAAACAATTCTTTCATACAGTATACCAAAAGAAAGAAGCTTTACTTTTCTCTGAATTTAATAATTCCTGTTTAAATAACTTTTCCATATAGCCATGGTCAAATAACTTTTATCTTTATATATATATTATATGTGCCAGGAGAAATTTTCAGTGTAGAAGTCAAACAAACATTATTTAAAGCCATCTTTAAAAGTAAAAATCCAAGGGCCAGCTGAATAGCTCAGTGGATTAAAGCACCTACAAGCAGGCATAGTGGCTAGGGATTCGATCCCCTGGCCTGCCATGCTGGTACCACCCCTGGGGCATACTGAGATAGCAATTGAGATTGGACGTGGTAGCACATGCCTGTAATCCCAGCTCTTGGGAGGCTGTAGACAGACAGATCACTACAAGTCTGAGCTAGTAGTGAGACCCTGAACACCTGTAGACCCTTCTCATATATATATATATATATATATATATATATATATATATATAACATCCCTCAACTACAAAGAATATGAATGCTTCCAGGTGCCTGTGCTTCAGTCTCATTTATCCATTGAGTTCTAAACTGTTAATCATTTTCCTAATGATCTGCACTTACTGAAGCATCTTCTCAGCTGGGCCAAATAGACCTGGGTTAAATATTCTGCCCTGGGACTGAGTGATCTCATACAGAGGCTAAAGATTACCTTCTAGATCTCTATGCACCTGAGGAGTCATTTGCTTTTTAGACACTGTAAATTGTATTTGCAGAACATAAAAATAGAATGTATTTGGCTGTTTGGGTATATCATTGAAATCTTTCTCAGTTTACTTGGCTTGTTATCCTCCTTTGTTTCTTGTTTACTCTGCTCCTCTAGGTGTTTATTTTTTGGTCCTTCTGGGTTGGAAATGGAAATCTCTGTTTCACTAAGAATATGAGGATTGGAATCATTCATGTCCTTTGGACACCGCAATAAATTCCAGGGAACATTAAAATATCAAAGGTGAATCTTGGCCTCTTTATTCTAACATATGTAAAAGGCATCATGGAGAAGAATGGAAAGCATAGCTCTACATTCAGAAAACAGGACATGGGCAAATAAGAAAGGGCAGTAAAATGTTCCTGCAAGTGGATTATCTCTCAGTTCTAGTAGGAAGTGTTTCGGTCTTAGACTGGCCATGCTTACGGTAAGGTTAGATGGTTCTATAGCTCTGGTCCTTAGTGATCAGAGAAGACCTTGAACATTGCCTACTTCTTGATGGATGCCTTTTGAAGCATCATGCAAATTGAACCTTGAGTCAGGACTTCTCTCTTAAAGGACAGCAGTTTTGATGTGTAAGCTTAGAAAGTTCTGGTGAGATTGATGGTTCAGCTCAGAATTCTGACATTTGGATTAAAGCAGTACAGAAATGAATCTTGTATTTGACATTTAAAAGGGAGGCTTTTCTACTGACTGTAGTTCTCTAAATCATGCCAGAAGGAACTGCCATGAAAAAATGGCTTGAGAAATCACTTTCCATTCGTTTCTATGTTTTCCCACATTATGACCAATGAATTGAGACCTAGAGTCATTACATACGTGGAGCAGCAGCAACACACAAACCAGTGAAGCGATTCATGAATACTAACGATCATTCCCTTTATAAAGATACTACAGCAAACGTTGATTTGCCAGCTGCATCCACTGGGATCTTTAAGAAAGCATAACATTTGGAATGCCTTTCTTTCTTGTCGCTGAATATGTATGCTTCTTTGGTTCCTTTGGAGAAACAAGGCAAGCAGTAGATAGGTATGGACTGCTACGACTTTAATGTTAAAAAAGAGAGAATTTCAAGGGTCAGATGGAGGATTCCATGTACATTCAAGCTTCTGAGTATTTCTTCTGAAATGCAGCATTATAACAGCTTGATTTTGTTATTTATATACGTACATTATTTGTTAACATGTTTAACATGCTTACTAAACCTACTAAGACTATTCTCTTTTGAAATTTTAGAATAAAAAATTTTAAGCCTGTCTACAAATAAGCAGTTGAATGTGCAAAATGTGCTTTTCAAACATGATGCTTCTGCATCTCCCTCTACAATGTACAGAGAATATCTTTAAAATGCAGCTAGTGATGCTCCACAAGATTATTCAAGAAAAATTTTGTTGTGCTTATGTACAGTTTACTTTGTATCATTTTTTCTTTAAAGACATGGTTAAAATTAAGTTACTAACATAGTGTCATATTTTACCAATATGATGATATTCTTTATCAAGGACTATGGAAAAAATATATTTTTAAAACAATTTAAATTAAATTATCACATTTTCCAAAACTAAATATAAAATTGAAAGGCATTCATGAGGTTACAAATATACATGAAAAGATTGATGCTATGCTTAGCATAACTTTAAAGCAACAAGGTTAAAATGAATGGGTAAAACATACTCAGGGCCCTTTTCTGGGCTCATCTGTGTTCTATGAATTTATATCTTTTTGCCATTTCCTTCAACTTATGCAGCTGCTACCCATCTCAGGCCATTTCCCCTGTATTTTCATATTATGCATTTTAATCATTCACTTGATAGAGAGGAAGAAAATTTATTGTCCTAAAATACTTCTATTCTTGAGAAATAAAGCTCTTGTTTTGTCTCTTTAAATAAACACATTACAGCCTACCAAACATGCCCAGTTATCATCTGTGGAAAGGATTACACCTTTATCTCTGAGGTGGTCGGTACATTTTGGTCTTAGCGACTGTGTTTGATGTTGGGAGTACAGAGAAGAAAAGCCACTCTAGATCTTTTATAGATACCTCATGGACTCAGCAAGAATCAGGCAGCTGAACAAACCCAATAGGAGTAGGCAAGCACCAGGTTGGCTGTCCTTAGCTCACCAACCCTACCTGGAGAAAGAAACAGTTCCCCAAAAGAGCTGATATTGGCTGATTCTGAGGGATGAATCAACAGTAAGGTATTTAGGGATAATGGTTAACAGAGAGAAATTCCACATTAAAAAAGAGAAAGAACAAAATTTCAGAACTGTAACACCATAAGACCCATCCTGGAAATTGAGAGTGGCTCGGCATCCCTACCAGGGAAGACAGAAAGACAATACCACTGCTTGATGCAAAATATACAGCTACACTCATAAAGCTCTGGTACATCAAGGTAGGGTTTCAGAGATGGAAAGAACATGAACGGAATGAAAGGAAAGGAAGGGAAAAAGAAGGGAAGGGAAGAAAAAGAGGAAAAGGCAAGAGAATGAAGGTTTCTAAGTAGGAATAATAAAAAGAAAAGAGTAAATGATTTCCAACTGAACATCCTGACAGTGTGGAGAACCTGTGGAAGAAGATAAGGATTGAATTAAGGAAGAACATTTGGGGAGCTGCTGCCTAGTCAAGTGGCTTGAGTCAGGATGAAGAAGGAATGGATCTGGGAGAAAGAAGGAATGGATCTGGGAAAAGCAGGAAGGTTATCTCCACATAAATTCCTCACCGAGTTAGTTGGAAACTTAGTGAAAAAGTTAATGCCTACGAGGTATCTTCCTCAGGGGGCTCTTAATGAATATTAATGTGTTTTACGAGATGGCAGAAAATGATTTGTTCGTGGAGTCTGGAGGAGGGAGTTGTAAGTTTGGTGTCTCCATGTCAAACATGAGATAGCAGACAAAGTGATCCTAGAAGGTACATCAATGGATTCGAGCCCTAGAAAAATGATTTAGAGGCTTAGAATTATTTTAAGTTAGAGAACATTTTCAGGAAAAATGTACAGGTCCAAGATAAGAAAGCTATAAAAACTCTAAATACTCTACAAAAACTCTAAAAGCTATTAAAACTCTAAATATATCCTCTTAGGGTGGTGATTAAACCCCATGTCTGAATAGCTAGAAATAAAGGAACAACCAGGAAAAAACAAAAGAATGTTCCAGAACTCTGTGTCTAGACCTGGTCCCAAAGAATAGTTTTGCATGCTAATAAGTAAATAAATGAATAAAGTGTAACTGTAAAATGAAGATAGAATTAAATACAGAAATTAAAATAATTTTTAAAAAACACATCGCATGAAAAGTAAGCGAAACTCACTTTGCATGCAAAGCATTTTGCAGATCAGAACTGATTTCTGGTCACAAAGGTGCAGCACATTCTACTGGACCTTAGCCCTTTCAATCAGCTACTGAATCTACTTTGCTTATACATCATTAGGAGAGCTTTTATATGCAATGTTCTGTTTCATTCCCCTACAATGACAGAGATTCAGTTATTCAACTATGATCCTATTCTTTTGTTTTCATAATTTTATTGATAAACAAATAGCAACGAGACAGTTTCAAATCAAATTGGTAGGACA
>NDGM011196709.1:0-10777 GCA_002564305.1 Octomys mimax
AAAAAAAAAACAATTGTAGATCTTACAAAGATAGGGTGTTATGTTGTTAAATCTGTCTTTCATTTTAGTCTTATTTTCTTCACAATACTAAAATAAATTATTTGGTTTAACGAATAGTACTAATAGTCTTAAAAATTCACATCTTTACTCAGTACTTACCTTAATTTCAATTTTAATGACCAATATAAAATCAGGTGAAAGAATTTTCAGAGGCTACACACCGTCATTCATTACTGACCCTGATTATATAATTCCAAATGGAGAGTTTCAAAGGTGTGTAAATACATGCATGCATGTGGTAATTATCTATCTGTCTGTCTATCTATCCTAGCAACTTTTTTTTTTTATTTTTTAGGTATGGGTCTATCTACAGGGTGTGCAGGGTCTCACTACTAGATCGGACTTGAAGTGATCTGCCTGTTTACAGTCTCCCAAGAGCTGGGATTACAGGTACTCACCACCATGCCCAGTCTCATTTGTTGTCTTAGGGTGTCCCGGTACAGCAGACCTAGGGATCGAACCTCTGGCCCCTGAGCCTACTTGCAGGTGCTTTAACCCACTGAGTTATTTAGCCGGCCTCTAGCAACTATTTTTATTTCTGATAGAGATAATTATATGTGCTTTTCCTCTTCTTGTTTATTTGTATTTGGCAGAACCAGGGATTGAACTCAGGCCCTTGTGCTTACAGGGAAGCGCTTATTCCATTGAGCCATCTCCCAATCCCTTAAAAACAAATCTTTTCTTTCTTTTTTCCGGAAATGGGGATTGAACTCTGCAGGCCCTTGCGCTCACCAGGGAAGCACTTGTTCTACTGAGCCTTCTCACCAGCCCTGTTTTTCCTCTTCATGTGAATTTATACATTTAAAATTGTGCAACTTAATATACATATAGGTTATTAAGTTTTCAATATTTTCATGTCTTATAAGTTACCATCTCACTTCAAATGGCTTAAAGGAAAAATAAGTTTAAATGTGCAAAAAATATATGACAATCAAACTAAATTTTTCATTTATTTATTTATTTATCTATCTATCTATCTATCTATTTATTTATTTATCTATTTTTGAGAAAGGATCTTGCTATGCAATTTGGGCTGACCTTGCCCTCACTTTTGTAGCCCTCAGCCAGGTCTCGAACTTGCATTGAACGCTGAGATTATAGGCATGTGTCACTATGCCTGTTTCCATAAAACTAAATTTTAAAGAAATTATAAATAATTATGTGAAATACACAAATGCATTTAACTATAATATACTCTCACTGCTACACCAATATGAGAAATTCAAAAGGAACTGGTTAGATCTGCAAATGTACCAATAACCCCTAGAGTAAATTTTAAAAATCCCCTTTTCCAGATATATTTTGCTCTAGCTAGTGTTGTTTTAATGTTTTAAGCAAACTAAGAAAGCACATAATAGTATGGAAAGAAGTGGATTGGGAATACATCTCTAAAACAATGTTATTCTAATTATCACTGGATATATGGTGTAAAATAATGGGTATAGATACAAATGATTACATTTTTATTGAATATATGTCATTTTACATCTTTTTTTTTCTTTCTGTATTTACTGAAGGGTCCATAGGATCTACAGGGTCTCACTACGTAGATTGGACTCATAGTGATTCTCCTGTTTTCACACTGGTATCAGAGGCACACACCACCACACCCAGTCTCAATGGCCCTCTCAGTGCGCCTCACCAGGGGTCCTGGCAAGGCACACCAGAGATTGAATCTTAGGCACCGTGCTGTGCCTAAGCAGGCACTTTAGTCCACTGAGCTATCAAGCCAGCCCCTCATTTTATATCTTTAAGCATAGACCTTTGACTACCTTACTCATTAAAAATTCTCCTTTTCTCACATAGTCCTTTTAGTGCAGTTAGTGCCAGTCTTTTTTTCTTCATTCCCAAGGTATAAAATCTACTCTTAGCTATACTTCTTCCAATGTGTAACCATTAATAAAGACCATCAACATGATACTGAACTCTATAGTCTACAGTGTTTAGCTTTTTAGTCCTTTTCTCACCCTGACTTTCCTGATTTTTGTGTTGGTTTCTAACGGCATCATCCTTTGGTTTTCTGGCAAAATTTCATTGACCTGTAGTTTGACTCACAGCATAATTGTTTCCAGCCACACAGATCCTTTCCTCTTCCTTCTTTTTTAAAAATAATGACTACTTGGAAGAGTGATTTTGGTTTGGAACACATTCATTATTCCTCATAATGAAATTGTGAAAAAACAGAGATGTCTATGTATAGCATAGCCGGTTAGGAGCAGATAAGGTGTTACTTTTTTCCTGCTATAAAAATATTATCTAACCAATCATTTTATGGTGGTCCTGAAAGTCAGGAAATATTTAGGTCAGATTTTTAAAAAGGCCCTTGTTCCAATGTTATTTTCAGTATGTACAGAAACATACATTGACTCTACACATTCATGTATTTTTATACCATACTAAAATGTATGCAATATTAGTTCTTAGTAGTAAATTCCCAGTACGCTAGAGACTTACATATAGCAATTTCTAATATGAAAGATTCAAACTTAAGCAATCACAATAAAGCAATAAATCACCATTTTGTAAGTCTTTTAAAAATTGGTATATACTTTAAGATGTTCATATGGTTTAAATTTCTTAAAATTAGATTTCCCTTGTTCAAATACATTGAACAAAACTCAGGCCCTGGAAAAGGTTTTTTTTTTCTTATAGCTACAGAGAAAATATTGCAGGATTGTAAGCCATCTAGTCTTGGTCATCACTATACTTTTCACAGAAATATGAAAGCCACAGTGGGAAATATGAAAATGAAGGGGGGTGTATCCTTATGAAATTTTTCACAAATGGTACTTGTGCCACTCCAGTTTCTTTTACGATTGAAGATCTTTCTGCTTACCAGTTAGAGATAGAGTACCAACTAAATGTCTTTGACTTAGCATACTTATTATATTCACAAAGGCAGGACTACACATTTTCATAGTATTCCTTTTAAATTTGTGCTTTCACCATAGTTTTAGAAACATTCTCTAAAGCTGAGTTCTTCCAGATAGGTTGGTATATGATATGGTCAGTTAAGTTGTATGATTATGGAATTACTCCTACACTTTTGGTGTTATAAAGTAGGGCCTTTAACTTCTTTTGAGTAGAATCCCAGGCACTCCATCTATGTATGGAGTATGGAATTGGCTGAAGGTCTGAAGCTTAAAGAAGCAAATTGGGAAAAAAAAAAAAAGGAGAATCGATATCCATGCATTATTTCTCTCTGAGCCATCATATCGTCTAGGCTCAAAATGGCTCAGTGTCATCAAATTTCTATTGTCTGGTGATTACTACTATATTAGGTACTCAATATTGTATCTATTTCCAACATATTGGACTCTTAAAAGCAAGAACGTTCACTGTTGGATGCATGTAGGCCCTTTGTCCTTGCCATTGTAGTCACTCTGTTTACTGTGGACACTCGCTTATGATGATTCTCGAGTGCCCAGTGATGAAGACTGCCTGGAATGAAGAGCCCCAGAAACTTGAGCACTTAGTTGGTAAGTGATTATAACATGGTTAATGCATTCTGGTTGGCATTTCCACACGATATAAAATCTCAGATTTTCATAACAGTTTCATTTATGCAGCCACATATTTATATCTCTGATTCACTTCTCTGATTCACTTGTCTCTGATTTTCTTGTTCTTATCTTTCTACTCTACTAACTAGAGACCCAGCCCATTTGTCTCTGAAAATATCCTCAGGTTGGTCATATTTTTCCTACATTGTACAAATAGCTGTGTGTTCCAGTCACAGTTCTGCCCATTAGAAGCATTTTCCCCACCCAGTTTATTTCAAGGATGTCTCTAAATGTGCCTGGAATGCAACCCCATCTACTTGAAGCTTGTACTTGCCCACAGAGCTAATTCATTTGTAAATGCTGCTCTGAGACTTAGGTTGATCTCTTTTGGTGAATCATGTGAGAACCTCTGCTTCCCAATTGGATCCTAAGTGTGAAGTCAAATGCAGCCCGTGCTCATTGTGAGTAACGTGGAGTCCTAGGTACTTGCATATGGAATTTACATGTACTGCCTCTTCCTGTTCATACTTGACCTAGGCACACCACACAATAGACTTCTTCTGAACTTATATCTTAGCCTTTGCGATAGGAGCAACAGAATGATTAGGGAGTTCTGCTTATGTGGGCATGCAGTGTCCCATAGTCCAAACATTGGTTATTTCCAGTGCCTAGTGATATGTCAAAGGATACTGTAGAAAGCAAAGACATCTCCACTTCAGTGAGCATATAATCTATCTCTTGCAACCAATGCTTCCACTGAAATCTGTTATAAGATCTGTCCTTTACCTTTTATTACCTCTGATTGTAGATTGTATCATCTTAAATATTTGTGGTCTTAGGTACTTTTCTTTTGTTGCTGAAATAAAGTACCTGACACAGAAAGTTAAAGAGGAAAGGTTTATAGAGTTTGTAGAGGTTTCAGTCCCTAATAGCTGGCTGTACGGCAGGATGACATGGCAGAGTATCAACAGTTCTTGGTAATGGAATACTGCGAAAACCACATGGGAGGGCAAAAGTGGGACAGGACATTCCTCTTTCTGTCTCTTATATTGTATTCACTGTACCAGATATGGTGGTGCCAAACTAGTCAGTTGCTCCAGTAATCAACTATCCTTAATCTAGAACGATGAACCAATCACAAACTCTAGATTCAGTTACCTCCAAAGCAGCCCCATGTACAAGTGTGTGAGATTTTGGGGAATAGATCTAGACATAAACCATATCACTTATGCTGAAGCTTAAACCTAATGCTGAACTGTGTACTATTCCAAGTTGAATTAAAAGATGACAACTTCTGTGTCACTTGGATTGTGAAATTAAGTAATAGCTGTAGATGTAGAATACATTGTCCATACAACTCAAATGACTTTATCAGTCTCTATGCTTCCTTACTTACAGTAGAAGATAAAGAATCAATCATTATTGTTTAGCTTGAAGAAATAATTCATCATACTCTTGATGATAGGAACATGACAATACTTACTGCAAACTGTTTTCAGCATATTTTTAAAGTTTATCCTCTAATTTCCTCATAGCTAGTCCTTTTCAAGAAAAATCAGGCCAACTGTGAACACCAATTGTTTGGAGCAGGAAGAACAGGACAATGAATAGTTTTCATGGAGTTATTCATCTGGAAGTCTATCTCATCTTTTAGGGCCCCTGTCAAGGCCTGATGCTGATACAGCACACCTTCCCTAGGTTGGCATGTAAGTATCCTGGAACTCTGCAGCTCCAAATGCTGGACCTTCTGTTGGATTCCTAACTGCATTCCCTTCTCTACAGAGGTATAATTGAACTTGTGTAAGCTGCCGTACAATCCTTAGGGCTCCCACCTTTCAGTCTTTTAACCCTAACTTTCACATTATCCTTCTGCAGGTTGATAAGTCCAAATTGCAGCAATAAAATCTGTGAACTTCCATACGCTGTTTTCCTGATATATTTGAAATAACTGACTTATTAAGTATGTAAAACATTTCTCTCTCCTGGGATATTTTTCTAGTTGACTTTTGCTGAAAATCATTAGCAATTAAAGTATCTCAATTTGACAAAGGCTACCTGTGTCTCCCATATCCTTCAGGATTTCATCCGCTTTGCTTGTCTCTAAGTGTGTGACCTATTCCAAAAAACCAATTTACTGTTTGTTTTCTGGCATGAGTTTGAGTCTTCTGAACTGTATAGAGCAGAGACTTCAGACACTAAGTGATTTACTGAGGGAAGGTCAACTAAAGGAAAACAGGCATTCAAAAAGTGTTAGGCAATGCTCAGAATTCAGAACAAACTTGGCCCTCATAAGGGGAAAGGGAAGAAAGGAATACTATGTTTAAAGTCGCAAACTATATTAAAATTCAGAGAGTTTCATCCAAGTGGTAAGATGGGGAGATTTCAAGCCAAGGTGGAGCATCACGGGTTCTCATATCCCAGAGAGTTGCTACCATAGTGAACTTGCCATACTTGGTCACACCAAGGCAAACCTGTGGGGACAGGACTTGGGCACCGTGTGGCTGGTACCAACAGTGTTACTCATCTTGGCCGAAGAAATGAGAGGATCATCATCTCAACTGTTGCAATCTAGAATGCTTTTCTTCCATTGGTCTTGAAGACATGTCCATTTAAAGCCATGTGCTTACAATGACAAACTCTCTGCCAGCACAGGTATTTGAATAGGAGCCAGGAGAAGGGCATCATCTATTGCTAGTATATGAGAAAGGATGAAGCTTCTGTTGTGTTTGAATTATTACGTATTTTAAAATGTATTTGCAGTAGAAAGGAACTTGTGCTCAGTGAGATTTCTGCATCCAAATCCATTTTCCATTTGCATGTACCTTCCACTCCCCAGTGACACGCAATGAGCTCTGACCTGCAGCTTTCATTGTGTGCATCGGTGTCTGCATAAAGTGGCTTTACAGCCTCCTGAGAGCGACCATTTTTCTTCCAAAAATTGTTATTTGGTCCAGCAAGATTCATGTAATTGAAGTGAAAGTTATATAAAATTGTATATAAAATTTTGCCCACATCCTTGGTTTTCTGCTCCGATTTCTTACTGGGTTTCTTTTTTCCTACTTTACTTCCGTATCTTTTCTTTGTATATCTCTGAATATTATTTGTATACCGTTTCCTAAAAAATTTTGACCATTTGTTTATTATTGTTCATCGTTTGCCTAAGCCTGGGGTAAATATTCTCTGATCTCTTCATATTTTTCCTGAAATTGTTTGGATTTCACATTTGGACATTGTCAAATCCATTTTGATCTGCTTTCTTACTTCATGACCTCTTAATTTTAGATTTTCGTTTGTATATTTAATTCATGGTTTTAGCAGCAAGCCTTTTGTTGCTGTCTACTGTTGTTTTAGCTTGTGTCTGTTCTCATAGCCAACATTACTTGGGGTTTTACATAAATTAAAAAGCATATTCTCTGAAATTTTCACCAATATATTTCTCCTAATTCCAGGATGAGCTGTTCTTTCACAAATAGTATAAACCAACAGCTTCCACGGGATTCAATGATTTCTTTCATTATTTTTGGCTTATTAAAAATTTAACTGGTCATATGCTAACTTTTCAACATATGGTCTATTTATTTGTATGAGGCCATTTTTATGCCATTAATCATTTTATAAATAAAATTTTCTGCAACTACTATAAAATAAAACAAAAATTTGCCTAATTTTAAAATCTCTTTTGGTAAAGCAGATAATATTTAATATTCTAACATATATTTTTAAAACTCTTAATGCAAATATTTTTAGGTGGATTATCTAAATAATCTTAGCTATTTAAAATTTTAATTTTTAAGAAGCTAGTCTGTATATATCTATTACTTTTTAAAATAGTGTAACTTCCAGTCAAAGAGGAATAATTATTTGTTTAAATGTTTGTTTATTGTTTCAAACTATTTGGGTTCTCATTTACTCTCTTACAATTTAGCAAAAATGATTAAAAACAATTTTTAAACAGGATATCAGACTCAAAGAAACATTTTCTAATTTTGAATTCCAGAACTCGAGATTATTACCAAGTATAGAAAATATTCAATATATTTATCCTTCTCTGACTTCCTGAAGTGCAAGCCCTATGAAGTAATTTAAGCCCACACATTCAGAGTTAAAAAAGAAATCAACATTTGTTTATTCTGGCCCAGTGAAGTCATTGACCTTGTTACAAATGTTTATGCCAGTTGCAAAATATTGTAACCCACCACACAGGAAAAAGAGGACAGCGAGGGAGTGAGCCTGCTCCACACTCAGGCTAAATGCTTTTGTTTATAAATGAGTGTAATAAATGTTGCAGAGGGGGAGAGCTTTGGGGATAAAGCCAGATACCGCAAGTAAATACTCATCTCCTAACAGGAAGAGTAGACTGGCTTGTCAATATTGAATAAATAATGACTGTTACTATAGGGAGAAATAGGAAGGGAAAGAGGACAAGGAGGAGGAAGAAGAGAAGGAGAAATGGATACAAGAAAGAATAAAGCAGCAGAGATAGGGTGACAGGAGACAGCAAAGAGAATGACAAACGGACCCATCCACACTGGTCTTCACTGATTTGCAATACTTACAACAGTTAATAATCAATGATAAATTGGTTTTCATGCTTCCATAAAGAGATTTTATCAGAAGTTGTTAAATATTTTACATAGTTTTTAAGTGACGTGAGTCTCAATCTACAGAATTATGACTGTGAAACTCCTTTGTAACCTTTCTTCCTTCGTTTATCTCTCTTATTTACCTGGTTCTATCATTTTCTGGCTTTGTAGTTTTGGGTCAATTATTAGGCTCGTTATAAAGGTGACAATTCTTCTTTGCAATTTAATTCTATAAAAGGATAGATATTTTTCAAGAATGTCTTTTCTCACTTAAGTTAAAATTTAAATGAAAAGTTATTTAAATTGATGTTACTGACAAAATTAGGCTTTAAATTATTTCCTCAAACTATTGTAAATGTAGTTTATTTTCTTATTTAAAAAAAAATCTTTTTTTCTGTAATTTAGGGAAGGATCTGCAGGGTGTTCAGGGTCTCACTACTAGATTCAGCCTGTAGTGATCTGACTGTTTGCAGTCTCCCAAGAGCTGGGATTACAGACCTGAGTCACCACCCCCAGTCTCAATTGCTGTCTCAGTGTGCCCTGGGGGTGGGGCCGAATGGTAGGCCTGGGGATACAACACCCAGCCCCAGCGCCTGCTGGCAGGCACTTTAATCCGCTGAGCTATTTGGCCAGCCCTGTGTAAATGTAGTTTAAATGATTTTAGTTCTTCTGTCTCTTGTCCTCTTCTTATTCTATCTCTGATTGTGATTTGTCTCTCTATTTTTTCCTTTCTCAGATATGTAATTACACAAAGTTGATGTTTTTCCTTTCATTATTATTATTATCTGCATTATTAGTGTATGAATAGGTACCTGTGCTATTATGGAATTAATATAAATGAATGTAGAATTCAGCATTTATTTATAAACATATTTTATTTACATGTAATAAAGTCAACATTTTCCACAAATCTTTGTTTATATTAATTTGTATATTCAGTAAACTTTTGAAAGAACCCTATTTTAATTTATTTCTATTTAATATAATATACAAATGCTATCACTTGAAATCATCTTTGAAAACTAAGGACAAAAGCTAACAGTAAGACTAAGATAAAAACAAAGGAAACAGCACAAAAAAATATTGCAAACAATTCAAGCCTCTATCCAAATGGCTTTTGTAACACGTTGAAAGGCATTGAAGTAGAGTTCTCTATTCCTGTCGCATGCAGTTGCAGGATTTACCAGAAGTGGACCTTGTTCCAGTTAGATGAAGTAAGATTATACTGAAAGCTGCTGATCTGTTTGCAGCAGAACTGTTACAATCCTTGAGAGAAATAGCTTAGAGTAATAGAATTTTAGCAGAAATGAATCTGCTACAAGTTGGGAAAAATTGTTACAGGAACAGCGACTTGAGTTGCCAAACTTGCAATTTTGACTGTGATCTACTAAATTAGGACAGAGAAGAAGGGTAATGCAGTGAAAATATTCTTTAAGCAGAAATGTAACCCCCTGTGCATTGTGGCATCTCAATTTTTCTCTGGAGAATTCTCACAGAATAGGCATTACCAACTCTAGCAACAAACTTGCATCTCTTTTCACAGTAACAATCCCTCTTGCCTGACTAATCTAAATGATGGAAGAAAAAACAGGTATTTAGGCTCTTCTCTTTAGTAAATGCTTTCTCCTGAAGTAATAAATTTAAAATTGATGTTTAGTTGAAAATACTAAATAGGTTAGTCATCAATTCAGAATAAGTGCTAGGGCTCAATCACCAACGTGAAAGTCAAGGCAATTCACTTTTAATTTACAATTTAATTCTTAATTAAATCCTTAACATTTTCAATAAGCATACTCTGGTGAACTTTCTTCAGGCAAAAACAATGGCTTGAGATTCAAGGGCAGCAAATAACGACAAAGAGATGGCACATCACTTACATACTCCCCACCCAAAGCCAGCGGGAACATTAGGCGAAATGCTAACCTTTTGTCGTATTTGAAATGGTGGTTCAAAATGAATCACAGATCATATAACGTGTGCGTGACTTAACTATAAACTAAATTTAATGATGTCACTAAATGGTGTCTGTGTTGGAGCCTACCACAGCTGTCCACGAAGCAAGATCCATTCCGTAAGTGCAATAAATACCTTCCCAAGTGAGTGTTATTCAAAGTAAGAAAACAGAGAGTTTAGGGTGAAGGTTGGTCATCACGCAATGAGATGTGAGAGCCTTCTCCTATCCCAGCGTCCACTCCTCCCTCTGACGCCTGCCTGCTGTGATTTTGAAGCTGCACTGGCGTGTCATTGCTTCTCTCAGCCCCCGCTGGAACATTTTGAGCACAGTCTTTTTGGATTAGCCAAAGAATATTTTGCCTAGAAATACTGTACTCCAGGCTTGCTCTTTATTTTTGCTCTTCACTTTCTCTAATACCACCTTCAGTTTACAAACTGTTGACATTTGCAACCATAAATTAGAGAAATTGGGATAGGGAAAAGAAGTAAAAAAGAAAGGAGAAAACAAAAACGTAAATGATAGTTAAGATAGTTATACTTTAAAGAGCCTAAAAGCAGGTTCAGGGGTGGGGGGTTTGATTCTGGGGCCTGCTGTACCGGCCCCGCCCCCAGGGGGCATTGAGACTGAGCATGGTGGCTCCCTCCTGTAATCCCAGCTCTTGGGAGGTTGTAAACAAG
>NDGM011196711.1:0-19860 GCA_002564305.1 Octomys mimax
CAGGGATTGAACTCAGGCCCTTGTGCTTGCCAGGGAAGTGCTTATTCACTGAGCCATCTCCCCGGCCCCGAGAATGAGTATTTTGACTGACTGGCCCAGTTGACTTCCACTGCTTGCTAATAACTTGGAATAATCAATTTTGGTGATAAAGAGAGCTATTAATGCCATGTAGCATTGAGCCAACAGGCTGCATGGCCCAGATTGCTCACCGGGGCTGCCTAATGGCAGTACCGTGGCCCGCTGGACATAACAGCACCACAGCAAAGACCGGTGGGGGTGGGACACTTCATCCTCAGGTGCAGTTCTGAGCTCACCTACAAGGCTCCTTGGATGCAGTCACTTGATACCTGTCAGACCTCTGATGCATCTGTGAGCTCCTGGTGTGACAAGAATAGTATTTGCTAACGTAGATTAGCTAGATCTTGGAGAAGTAGTTACATGTTCTTTTAAACACCGTTAAATGTGTGTGTGTGTGTGTGTGTGTGTGTGTGCGCGCGCGTTGTGTGTATATGTGTATGGATTTCTCCAAAGTAGTTTGTAAATACCTATCTTCATTATGTATGTTATTCCTGAAATAACATACTCACTGCCCCAGTTGACGTAGGATGCATTCACCTTGTCCCTCCTGCATCAGTGTGTCTGGAGAAGAAGCTCCAGGTGCTCAGGCTGGTGCAGATTTGGTGAGGTCTGCAGACTGCTGCTGGGCCAACCATAGCAGCAGCAGATGCGTTGGGCGAGAGGGTGATCCGGCTGCCATCCCCGCAGTGCTGCAGCCATCTAGCAGGAGAATGAAGAGCTCAATTTAATTGAGGATTGATCACCGGCTTCCATGGAGAGCCCAAGCCCTGGCCGCCAGCAATTCTTGTCAGGAGATTAACAGCCCCCACTGCTCCCTCCCATCCAAGCTAGCTTTGCAGTGCATCTAGCCACATTCCCTTGCCCCAGGTCCTCAGAGACATACCTTCACCTGCTTCACGAAGTTGGAGGCCTATTGCATCACTCCCTAGTGGCCTCTCTGTTGATGGCCTTGCCTCTGCCTCAGCCTGTGACACCCTTGCCCCCTCCTGTTTTGCAGTCCCTCACTGATCCTTTGAGGTGGATCATTTTAGCGCCTTTTCCATGAAACCATAGTGCTTCTCGTCAGTGCTTGCTCCTGGACTGTGACTTGCCCAGCTTATTCACTAGACCACAAGCTTCCTTACAGCAGGGATCCTGTCTGACTGTGGAAGTCCATGGGGCTCATCAGCAGAGACTCAAATAATAATGGCTTCAGTGAAGTCGAATATCTCTGTCACATGAAAACTCACTGGGTAATAGGCCAAATTTGTTGTGCCTCCTTTCCTATTGCTCTGCCCTGTACTGCTCCAGTGTTCAAGACAGCTTCTGTGTACCAGAAGCAGGGAGGGAAAGGGTGAACTCTTCCATCTGATTTAAGAAGACTTCCTGAAATTTGTACAATCCTCTTTACCTATGTTCTATTGGCCAGATTTTAATCATAGCACCACACTTAACTGCAAAGGCAGCTGTGAATATGGGCTTTAGTAATACCCTCAGCTCAATATTGGGGATCCATAACTATACAAGAGTGGATATCAGAAAGCAGTTAGCAGTCTCTGCAACTCCAATGCAGTTCAATTTTGTAAGCTTTGATTGAGTGCCACAAATGCTGACATCCATAGGAAGGCAAGATGCCCTGGGGCAAGAATGGAGTGTAGCAAAGGAGAGGGAGCAGTGTTTGTTCAGTGGTTGCCTGGGCTAGCCCTCCACCCTGTATCTCTCCTCTTCTCCCCACAGTGATGCTATGCATGGAGAAAGAAGTAACTTGCCCAAGGCCTGCAACCAATGGATGAGGAGTCAGGAGGAAGAGTTAGCATTTTCCTACTCCAGAGGCTATGTCATTCTTAGCTTCCTCAAATTGGAGAAATGTAACTCTAATCATGTAAAGTAGGTGTTGACTGAGTGATGGGACACAAGAAAAAACATGACAGGGCTGGGCAGGGAGAGCTTCCAGAAGAGTCAGTAGGCATGCCAGATCTTGGGGATGGAGCAGCCTGAAAGTAGTGAGTGGCTGAGGCTTTCTCATTGCATCTGGCCTGCAGCCCCTAGTAGCCACCAAGCATCCTTGGCAATGGCATATCCATACCTACATAACCCAGTGGAGGGCTCTGAAAAGGCTGAAGGAAGACTTCTTCCTCTGGATAGTAAATGAGGACTTGCCTTCTACCAAGTTACAAACCATGTCCTTTCTGAAGACCATCATCTAGGAACCTGTATCAGTCAGGGTTTTACTAGAGGAATAGATATAATACAAGGAACAGATATAACAAAAGATGCACAAATGTATAAGAAATTATGAAATTGGCTTATGATGGTCAGCCACAGAGTCAGATGAGGAAGCGTGCAGAGGGTACCTGCACAGTGGAGACGGAAGGGTTCAGTCCAAGGTCTGGAGCTCACTGCAGTGTCCATGCAAGTCTGTATTAGTTGGCCAGTGGGTCTGAAATGGAAGGTTGAAGAGTCTGTAATGGAAGGCTGGAGGATCCAAGGTGTGGAGGCCAAAGAAGAGTCTGCACTGGAAGCCAGGATATAATGTCCAAGCTGTCTGCGAAGACTGTAGCTCCTCCAAGGAAGTGGAACACAGAATCCTCCCTCAATCCCTTTATATGCCCTTTTTGTGCTGAGTCACTCTAGGGTGGGCCATCCCCGCCCTAGGGTGGCACCCCCAGAACCCAGGGCGTGGAACCCTATGACCCAGGGCATGGAATTGTGGAGCTGATCCAGCCAAGTTGACACAGTGTAACAACTACTACAGTCTATCCCTTGTCAACTTGGCAGGTAGACATATTACTTTAAACCAGTCTCTAGATACACAGATATACATATAATTGCACCTAACATGTTATAACTATCCTGTGTACAAATGAAAACATGTTAATTTCCTAACTAAAATAGAAGGTAAGTTTTCTTGTTTGATCCTTATGCTTTAATATTAACACAGGTTTAATAATCCTTAACTAGTACTAAATGTATCAATACTATAACAGAACCATATATGGGGGTGAAATAGTACATTTATCATCTTTTCTATAGCTGATCACGGGTGTAGCTGGCATTTAGAACTACCTTCTTCCACTACCCATCCTTTATTCCCTTGGCCTTCAACAAGTACCTCCGCAGGTCTTAGTTCTTTCCCTGGTAGAGGGACCCATACCTTTATTCCTGAAAGCTCTGGACCATTTGTCATTGTGTCTGTATTAGGTTGTTGTAGTTTTCCATTCACTTTAATAACAGGGCATGGTAATACTGAGAAGCACCCCAAGGGATCTCCTGCACTCCATGGATAGTAGTCTTCCTTTCCTCCATTGTGGAGTAGTAACACAATTTCCCCTTGATAGTCTGGATCAATCACCCCTGACAACACTGTGATTCCCTTTTTAGCTTGTTTCCTCAGAGGCATGAGGAGACCAAAGTGATCATGGGGAAATCTTTAGCTTTCAGTTTAGTAGTATCATTGCCGTGCTTCCTAGTGCAAGCCTTCCTCCCTCTGGAAGTATGACTTCTAGGTCAGCAGAGCAGAAGGTCGTGGGGACAGGAAGCAAGAATTTTGCTAGTGGATCACTAGGAGTAATGGTGAGTGTTACCATTCCTACTCTCACCTCTTGCTTGCTAGATCCATGATTCCTGGCTATGGGAGGCACAGTACTATACAGAGGACACTGATTCAAAGCATACACAGCCTTTTGGAAGTACCTTACCCCAGCCCTGCAAATTATTACCACCTGGCTGATGCTGTAACTGCATCTTCAAAAGGCCTTTCCACTTTTCTGTTAGTCCAGCTGCTTCTGGATGTTAAGGAACATGGTAAGACCAGTGAGTTCCATGAGCATGAGTCCACCGCTTCACTTCTTTGTCTGTAAAATGTGTTTCTTGGTCAGAAGCAATGCAGTGTGGAGTTCCATGGTGGTGGATAAGGCATTCTATAAGTCCACAGATGGTAGTTTTGGCAGAAGCATTATGTGCAGCAAAAGCAGATCAATATCCAGAACATGTGTTTGTACCAGTGAGGATAAAGTGCAGTCTCTTCCGTGACAGAAGTGGTCCAATATAATCAGCTTGCCACCAGGTCACAGGTTGATCTCCCAGGGAATGGTGCAATATCGGGGACTCACTGTTGGCCGCTGTAGCTGGCATATTGGGCATTCAACCATGGCTGTAGCCAGATCAGCCTTGGTGAGTGGGAGTCCGTGTTGCTGAGCCCATGCATATCCTCCATCCCTGCCACCATGCCCATGCCCACTCTGTTCTTGGGCTTACCTGGCAATGATGGGGTGGCTGAACAAGGAGGTTGGCCACTATTCACAGAATGGGTCATCTTATCCACTTGATTGTTAAAGTCCTCTTCTGCTGATGTCACGTGGGGCCGGGCTCCCATGGCCCAGAGTGTGGAACCCCCTGATTCAGCCAACTTGATCATGTATCAACCACTGTAGAACCTTATTCTAATTTACATCCGAGCAGTAACCTAAGGGTGCACTTCTCCCCTCTTCCTCCTCTTCTTTTTCCTCTTCTTCCTCTTCCTCTTCCTCCTCCTCCCTCCTTCTCCTCTGCTCCTTTCTTCCCTCCCTCTCTCCCTTTCTGCTTCCCTCCTTATCTGCTCTTTACTTTCTTAATTTAAGATGTAAACTGTGACTGTGTTTAGTGCCTCAATAGCAGGGGTTTGGCCATGAAGTTGCCGCCCCTCCCCCCAGCAGCTCTTCTGCATGGCAGATTCCTTTTTCTTGACTTGCCTTTCTAGAAAATTAATAGGCCCATCATTTTTTACAGGCAAAGCAATGAGGGAACAGCATGGTGAGACGGAAATGCTCTATCCATCCTTCTCCATGTAGAAAGCCCAGTAGTTTCACAGCGGGGGGAGGTGGGGGAGCCAGCCTGGCCAGGGCCCTCGTTGGCACTGGGCAATCTGCCAGAAGGCTTTTCTTGGTGTCTTGCATGACCCTCACAGCTGCCAAAGGTATGACCAAGTCACTGTGCTTTGTAGATAAGGAGAATGAGGCTGTGACAGAGGCATTATCAGTTGGCCTAGGCAGGGTCTGAGGTCCAGGGCACTGTCCTTGCATCCATCCTTCTTGTGACAGGCTCCCTGGGTAACAGTAATCCCTCACCCTTGGCAGGTGGGGTGGGGGCAGGCCTCTTGGGAAAACTGCTTACTTTGGAAGCCCCCAGGGCTCTGTGAACCGGGGACAGCCCAGAAGCCAGTGCCAGCTAGGGATGGGGATGCCCGGTTGCCCAGGGCAATTCCACAGCTGAGTCAGCTGCCTGTGACCACACTAACAAGCACCATTACTGAGGCAGCTTTCAGCAACACAGATTTACTCCTTGCAGCTCTGGAGATTGGAGTCCGAAGTAAGTTCTGGCCCTCTGAAGTCAGGGCTGTGCTTTCTGGAGAGGGCTTCCTGGGGAGGAGAGACCTGCTTCTCTGCCTTCCTTGGCACTAGCCCTTTCTGCCATCAGGCTAGCAGGGTGTGGTGGAGTCGTGTTCCCTGGCAGTGACCTTAGCCTTACATTTACCCTTCTTAAGGTGAAGCCTCCTAGGGTGGAGCCACCTGTGCCAACTTCTTCCACTTCTGAGAACTCCAGTAATTACACCGGTCTCACTTGGATAATGCAGGGTGTTCTCTGTTTTAATCTGGTGGATTAGTCGCCTTCTTCCCTTTGCCATGGGAATATGCACACTCATGGCTGCTAGGGGTTAGGGCCTCTGAGGGCCATTGTTCTGCCTATCATACATGCCGAGCCACCTGCCTGCCTAAGGCGCAGGGGACACTTCTGGGTGTGTCGCTGAGTGCACTAGGAACCTAGAAACCCCTAGGAAGCAGGAAGCTTGGCCAGGCCCAGCCCTAGCACTGGCCTTGGCTTCTGCTGGTGCTGCAGCCTCGCATCACTGCCCTGCGTGTTCGTGTGGAAGGTGAGGCCAGCCTGTGCTACTCTTTCTTCCTCAGCTCGGCTGATGTTTGGGCACCCTCAGCACACCACTCATTCCTCATCCAATCAGTGTGTGTTGAGTGCTCGCCATGTGCCAGGCACGGTGCTGGGCATTGGGTGTGAACCAGTGGACAGAGCAGGCTAGACCCTGCCCTCCAGCTGCCTGTACTCACACTGTTAGGCTGGGCTGGTCTGAAGCTGGACAGGTCAGGTTTGCAGAAGCATCTAGCACAGTGGTCCCAGTGGTGCCCCACATGTACTGTTGCTTTGCTACTCTGGGCCTCAACTTCCTGGCCTGTGAAATGGATATCCTCAGAGCTACCTCCTAGGATTGTAGGGAGGGTATTAGATAAAAACTCAATCCAAGGGTGATGGGCATTTGGGTTGTTTCCAGGATTTAGCTGTGACACATTGCATTGCTATAAACATGGGTGTGCATATACCGTTGTGGTAGAAAATGTTGTATTTTACACAATGGAGTATCACTCAGCTATAAAAAAGGATAAATTTGAGGCTTGTATTGGTAAATGGATACAAGTAGAGACCACACTCTTTTTTTTTTTTTTTGGCGGAACCAGGGGTTGAACTCAGATCCCTGCGTTTGCCAGTCAAGCACTTATCCTACTGAGCCATCTCCCCGGCCCCAAGACCACACTCTTAAGTGAAATAAATCAGACCCGCATGTTCAAACATCATTTGTCTCACTAGTGTGAGAACCTGAAAGAGAAAATAAAATCTGAAGGGTACAGTAGATATTGTGAAAAGAAAGTGAATCTATCCAAAAGGAAGGAATTACAGAGATAAGGAGAGGAGAGGGAGTGAGAGAAGGAGATACATCTATGTAGGTAAGCAGGATGGTTTCGATAATTGTACTGTGGATTTCTGCTGATCTATGGAAAGGAGCAGTTAATCCCTAATTTGTTTTGTCTTGGTTTTCAATTCTTTTTCCTTTTTCTCTTCTTGCTTTTTTTTTTCTTCTTCCAAATTTGCATACATATATCTGGTAATATGAACAACTAATTTGAAGACAACACTACACAATACAACAAATACTGTGAAGTTTATATTATTGTGTTTAGTGAAATTCTTTATCATTTGAAAGTTTTGTTTTAAGATTTTGTACTCTTTAAAAAAAATTAAAAATGCAAAATTATAAAACCAATGAAAGAAATCATAGGAAAAAAAAAAAAAAGAACTCAGTCTGCAACTGGGTGAGGTAGTTATCCTTAGGTACTGCCCTGGGAGAGTCAGCCAGCTGGCCCTGAGGGGCAGGGCTGAGCACAGGAAGGCAGGGCGTAGCCAGCCACCTGGATACTGGGCTCTGCTGCTGAGGGCACTCCTGGAGTGCAGGGAAGTAGCCCCACTGCCCTTCCTGGCAGCCAGCTGCCTACCTGCGCCCAGCCCTGTCTGCACCTCCTCCGTGGGAGGCCTCCCCAAGCAGGGAGCCACGATCATGGCCCTGGGCAAACAGGCAGGAGAAGATGTTGATTCAATTTACAAATGTGATGAACGCCTGCTGACTGTGTTTATTTGCCAGAGCTGCAGCAGAGCTGGGTGTCAGTGGGGGATGTCTGTGCCAATCGATCGAAGCTGGTATCTGCTTTGACAGGAAGTAGAAGTAGGGCTTGTTTTTTCCCTTAGGAACTCTTTCTGTTCACTTTGAATGTGGAGTGTGGAGGCCTAACTGGGGACTGGTCTTCAGGACAAAGGGCTGGACAGTGGTGGCTATTTCAAAGTGTTTCCACAGGTAGCATGTCCCAGGCCCAGTCTGTTATTTAAAAAGAAGGAAGAAAGAGGAGAAAAAGCCCCAACAGCAGCGATATTTCAATAGGAAATGAAATTAACTCTCCCTGTAGCTGTCAAAAGAGAGTTTGCAAATTGGACATGTTGATGCCAGGCCAATCTTTTAAAAGCATAGCTCTGACCAGTGGCCAAAAGTCCAGTCTAGACTTTGTAGGCTCCAGTGTAAGGGCCTTGGGAGCCATCTGCTGCTCAACTCTTCCTCCTCATTTCAAAGCCTCAGTCTATCAGTGTGCTCACATTGCCATGTTCTCCACAATGAGCTGGGCTTACCCGTGTTTCCAGTCTTCACTGGTGCAGCCTGGTATGGTTTGTGTATAGGTGTCCCCCCAAATCCTATGCAGTCCTGGGGCAGCTTCTGGAGTTTGTGATTGATTCTTGATCCAGTGCTGGGCTTGCAGGTGTGAATGGCCCTGGGTGGGCAATGTGCATTACAGTATAAGGAGGAGGGAGCAGCCTGCTAGCTGCCTGCGCTGCTGCCCCTCCCTTGCTCTTTGGCTCTTTATGGCACTATGAACAGCTGCTCTCTGCCGTGTGCCACCCTGCCTTGGACCCAGCTGAGTGTGGACTAAAACCTCCACTAAGTGAGCTAAATAATCCTTTTCTTCCTTACTTTTGAGTGTTGGGTATTTTGTCCCAGCAACGAGAGAATAATAACTGAGACACAGCCCTAACTCCTCAGTTTCCCTCTTGCTACTCTTATATCTTGAGCTGGTAATTTGTGGCATGTTCAGAGTCTTCCTCTGCTGTGAAATCTGCCCTGGTCACCCCTGGTGGCCTCATCCTGGGCTCATACATCAGGCTGTGCCTGATGCCATCCTGTCACCTATTATATAGTTGTAGATAGTTTAGAGGACTGACTTCTCCTACAGGCCAACAAGCTCCTTTTTGAGTTGGTACTGGGGCTGTCCCCTGTCTTCCTAGGGTCCAACACAGAGGCACCTTTCCTCAGTACACCACTGTGAACAACAAAGATTCTGGGATTCTACTTACTCCAGAAGCCCCTGCATCCACAAGGAAACTGTCAGCAGTACCCTTCCTTGGGACCTGAGACAGATTAGGCAGGAGGAAGGCTCAGAAACCGTGGTCCAAAGATTGCTGACCATTGTCATAGTCATGCCTGTGCTGGTCAGCTTCACAGGGTAAATCTTTCTTACTAGAGAGGTAGGGATCATAGGAGAGAGATGGGGCAGAAAGTTTGCATAGCAAGGAGGCATGCTGGCCCAGAACAGCTGATTCCTGCTTATGCCCCATCCTGAGTAGAACAATACTCTCAGACATGCTTATATTCCCCGAATCTATGAATATGTGACTTTACATGGCAAAGGGAAATTAATGGTGCAGATAGAATCAAGTTTGCTACTCTGGCCTTTGTATGAGGAGCCAGGCATGGATTACCCAGGTCCACTATAAACAGAAGGATCCCTAAAAGTAGACAAAGACAAAAGAGGTAGTCAAAATTGGAGAGATGAAGGACAGGAGGAAGGGACCATGAGCCAAGGAATGTGAGCAGGTAGAGGCAAGCATACAGATTCTTTCCCAGAGCCTGTAGGAAGAAAGGGGTCTGGCCAGTACCTTGATTTTAACCTGGACAGACTCATTTAGATTTCTGGTCTCCAGAACTGCAAAAGAATGGATCTATATTGGTTTAAGCCATAGTAATAGAAAATGAATAGATTCCATTTGTACCTTTGGGTGACAAGTACCATGTCCTAACCTACCAAACAGCTCAGAAGGGGTGGCTGGATAGTGAATCTGTTATTGCTGGCTTTCCAGGGCTGAGTAGGATCATCAGAATCAGGCACCCATAGTTGCAAGTAGCAGGAAATACTACTAGTATGAGGGAAGGAAAGCCAGAGATAGCTAGAGCTGCACACTGGAGTAGGGGTCAGGCCTGGTGAGGAGACAAGAACTGGGCTAAGAGGTCCTCACATCTGGGTAGGACACCATCACTCTCTTGCTGGGAAACTTCTCATGCAGGGAAACTGTCACAGCCACTGCCTGGCAGAGGTGTCAGATGCAGACTCTCCATTGGCAGACTCAAAGCCCTCTGAGATTTTGCGTAGAACTACATTCCCGTTCTGTCTTGTTGGAACGCGTGAGCCTTTCCTACCTCACACTTCGGGTCATGCACCTTTGTCATCATCCACCACTGCCAAGCCAACTCCTCTGCATCTGTCCTGGCCTTTCTCAGATGTTACGTTGTCTATGAAAATTTAAACACGCATCTCAGTTAAATCAGCTTTGCCTCCTAACTTGCCAGAGCATACCTGATACAGACTCCATGTAGAATCAGTTCTACTACAACAAATGAAAAGGGTCTCTAAGGAACATAGATGTCTCCTGTGTGTCTCTCATCTCTCCCTAGCCTCCAAGTGGAGTCCATGGCAAGTTGCCCTCACATAGATGAGCTCTGTATCCAGGGCAAAAAGCACCAAAACCATGACACCATAGATAGACTTGGCTGTAATGAAGTAAACTCCCGTGTAGCCTGACTCTTCTGTGTCCACTTCCATGGGTCTGTGGTACAAAGAAATCTACCACAGTCTGTGTGGTTCCCAGTGGCTGTGTAACAGAGTATCAGAATCTGTGTGGCTCCAAACAATAGGGGGCTTATTCTAACACTGGAGGCAGAAAGTCAAGACGTTGGTACGTTCTGCTTTCTTGGGGGGATCTAGGGAGCAGCCGCCTCATCTCGCCAGCTTCCGGTGGCTCCAGGAATCTTTGTACTTGTTGATGTCACTCTGCTGGAATCACTCTGGTCCGTAGCTACATCACATGGCCTTATTCTTTGTGTGTCTACCTCTTTGTCTTCTCTTATAAAGGTGCCACTCATAGAATTTAAGGTCTATCCTTAACCCAGGATGAGTTCCTCTAGAGATCCTCAGTTCATCCTAGTTCATAAAGGCTGTATTGCCAAACAATATTATGTCTTGAGGTTCTGGGTTTGGGGATACTTTAGTCTACCCTGGAGCTTGCTCATAGCGAGGACTCTAGTCACCACATGCTCTTTTTAGGAGGCTAACGCCAAGAGCTGAAGGGAAGTGAAAGGTCTTGTTCCTGGGAAGTACATTCCCATAGAGGAGGCAAGAATCAGTTCTGGCTGTAGGGAAGTAGAGTCCACGTGAAGAAGTTCTTATTTCTATCAGTCTGGAAAGTATGTTTTCCTGAAACTTCCTTTGGAGACTTTAACCCTTGATTTCTTATGGTGGGGGGAAAATAAGGAGTGGCAGTATATTCCATAAATTGAGGAAATAGATGAGCAAATAGGGGAAGTACAGCACCTTTGACCAAATCCCCAAAGTGAGGACCTTGCCACAGCAGGGTGCATCAGGGACCAACCCCATGGTGTCTTGTTCACTGGGAGTTGATGACTCACTCTTCTTTGTGATGGTCGAGGTACCTTTCCCTTCTTGGAACACTGAAGGAAGTGCCTCTGAGCTGTCCTCTATGTCTCTGTGCCCAAGTCCCCCAGAGCCTCCTGGAGTGCCATACAGTGCTGCTCAGTTTTTCCTGCCCTCACTTGTGTGCCCTGGGCCTTAGGAAATAGCTAACTCACATCCGGGGCCAGGTTCGGGCACTTGTCACCTGTATCTCTGGGGAAGTCACATGACCAGCTGGCTTTCCACTGGCATATCTGTGAGACAGCTCCCTTAGGGAATTGGTGGTGATGAGTAAAGATACAGCCTGGCACTCAGGAGGCACCCATGAGTTCAAATTCAATGGTGGTTTCCTAAGCTGAGCCCATGCCAACTGAGGCTCTGGAACTGGGTGACAGAGGAAGGCAGGACCTGCACCCAGGCCCTCTTCAGCTCACCATGGTGTATAAAGCAATTGGTCAGGTATCTGGGCCAGAGGCCATGAAGCAGAGCTTCATGGGAAGAGCACAGCAGAGCCTACCTGTGAGGCTGCAACTCAGGATCTCATCACTGCCTCACATCTTCACCTGAGTCAGACGTATCCTCCATGCCACAGGCTTTGGGAAGTCAAATGAGTCCTCTAACATCACCCTCTGTGTCCACAGCGGGGCTGGATCCAGCTAAAGGCTGCCCAGTGTTTCCAAACTTGGTTCCTCAAGTTTCTAGACATGACTGGCATTTGCTGGAAAGCAGTGCTGCCTCCATATGGGGAGAATCTTGGTCTCAGAAGATGCACGGTGGGGGCAAGAAGACCCCTACCAGCACCAAGTACTCATGTTCAGAGACGGTCACTAGCAGAGTCCTTCATGACAGAGAGGACCTGAGTCAGAGAACTGCTTCCCCAGCAAATCTGGCTTCCAAAAGATTCTCAGTGCTGTCTCTGGATGGCCAGGAATAAAGAGCAGCCTTGAGTCAGGTAGTCTGAGAGTCCTTCAGCAGGAGGCAGGATATCCACAAGCAGACAGTAGCTAGGACATTCTGGCCAGGCCAGAAGCAAATGAGGGACATTGTCACTCAGATCTGTGGGCCCAGGGAATTTCCCAGTGGGCAGGCAACATTTGTAACACCATGGCTTTCTGGGGGTACCACATTGGGGCTATCACATCAGTCACTGAGAATTTATATTCAGAGCTGCTCCGTTGCTATGACTATAGCATCACATGGTATTAAACTACCTGGCAAATGATAATGATGATATGCTTTGTTATTTATGCAACGAATATACCCTAGTGCTATTCTTGGCCACACCGGGGCGTGTAGTGGCACTCAGGTCTCATGATCTTCCTATGGTTTCCTACCTGAAGTCCCCAGTCAAGGGCCATCCACACTTTTGAGTGACATTTACTGTGTTTTGGGTAGAAAATAACAATACTTAGTGACTCTTACTACAGAAACAAAATAACTATGAATAACCTCTGTGTCTCTGACACTCATAGTCTCTTGGAAGATGACATCTGTTGCAGGTGGCATGACCGACCCCTACAGTAGTATGTGTTGTGGAGGAAGAGGCTGTTTGTTCTCATCCCTTATCCCAGGGTGAGCACAGAGCTGCCAGTGTCTAGCCAGAGGTGCTGCACCCACTCTTCCTTTGACCCTGGAACACCCCTTTCCTCCCTCCTTGTTCTCTGGACTTGGTGGGGGAGGGGTTCCCTATAGAACTGGAAGCCTCCTGGAAGATGTAACATTTCACTGGGGCCCTGGGGATGGGTGGGAGCCCCTGGATCACAGATTACAAGGAGTGAGATGTGAATGGCTCTTGCAGAGGCTGGGGCTGATGGTGGGCACAGCATAGTACTTGAGTCACTTTCAGTGGATCCCTTTATGGGTCTGTTGATTCCTGAGGCCATTTCTTGAACTGCCATTTCTTCCCCAGGGCTGCCCTGTGGGCCTCTCTGGTTTCCTCCCTCAGCCCAGGGGATCTAATCTGTTGGAAGCCACTTCAAGCCCTGGTAAATAAAAGGAATCCTCTGCCTGGGCCTCTCCTGCACATGCACCACCCAGCTGGAAACGCCCTTTGAGAATGGCCTCATTGTCAGTGAGACGACAGTCTTCACCTTCCAGTGGTGCCCTTAGAACAAAGCCCTGGCCGCTCGTGATAGGTGTTCAGTGCTTGCAGGACGTGTGTTAAGGCCCGATCGTGTCATAGACAGCCATAGTCAGCAAGATAGTCCAAAAATGAGGGGACATTTTAGGTCAAAGTAATATTTCAAACTAAAGGCCAGGGGCTGACTCATCTTGGGCTAATAGTTGGCATGATATTTGGTATTTTGTAGATGTTCACATAAAGTAGGACCTCTCCATATGAAAAGGGCAAAACTATCCCTGAGCAGCATGGCCTTCTGCAATTTTCTCTCAAGTATGTCAGTTTCCCCCTGCACCATGAGGCTGGCAGAGCCCTGGCCCCACTGCACTTCCACTACCAATTGGTGAAGTCCCTTGACTTCTCTCTGGCAGGAGATGGAAGAGAGGGTAATAAGAAGACAATTGATATTTAAGTTTCTAGGCAACCCTGGATATCAGGCCTTATTTAAAGGGACTAGTTGTCAGAGGTGGGCATAAAAATACCTTTGATGGGACAGAGAGTGTTCCATGAGGCTGACAGCCTCTTTTTAAGGCCCAGCACATCTCCCAGATAACCTGGACCCATCCCTAGTGGTCATAGCTAACAATCTCATCTGGGCGGAGACCTGGCCCAGAAAGGGAAAGTAGCTTGGCTCCCATGGATGGTCCTGAGGCGCTCTAGATTCTCTTTTTGTAGCTTCAAGCAGCTAGTGAGAAAAGCCTCTGCCAGGAAGGCTCTTTCATGGCATCTGCTCTCTCTTCTGCTTTGTGCCCCGTGCTGCCCTGCGTAACCCCACAGTTCACTCCATTTGTTCATCCACACATCGGCCTTTGTATATGTTGGTGTAGCAAGTGTTTGATGTTATAGTGGTAAGCATGGGTTATATGGTTCCTGTGCTCTCAGAGCTTACGGGCCGGGAGGACAACTAGAGAGGTAGCTAGGAGCACCCTGCATAGGGTGGGGGAAGGATTTCTCAGGGAGGAGGTGTTCCAGCAGAGACTCCGGAATGAGTACGAGTTTGCCTGTCACTAAGGGACAGCTGTTCACAAATGGACAGCAGCCTATCGGGGGAAGAATCTACACTCCACAGTGGACAAAGGAATCTACAATGGACAGTCTATCCTGGAAGCAGTGCAGTGTTAGAGGCTCTTGGATGCCACGATCAGAGGTGTCCTTTGGGAGGATTATACAGTGTAGGCCGAGAGGGAGACTACATGACTAAAGACCTTGCAGCCCATGAGGAGATGGTACGGACCCACAGCTGAGAGCACTGGGGGCTGCAGGAGAGCCCTGGGCTTGCAGGGTGGGCTCTGGAAGGGGAGTTTTGGTGGCAAGTGAGAAGTAGGACTGGATAAGAGGGCTTAAAGTGCCCCCACAGCGTCTGGGCCAGATACTCAGAAGGACGGGAAGCTGGGTTTATATGTGAAGCCATTGTGAAGATAGGAAACATTATGCAGAAAAAAGAGGTGGCCAGGAGCCAGAGGACACCCCTGCTGCAGAGCAGCTGTGCACCGAGGTTATGCATATCTGGCTAGTGCATTTATCCTGTGACCCTGCCCTAGGGAATGTCGCTGAGCGACATATTTCCTCAGCTGATATGGACACTGTGCACAGAAGGCTTCTGACATGTTTGTCATGGTAACAGTAAGGATCCTACTCTAGCTGCTGGCTTTATACGGCCTCCCTGCTGTCATTGTTCTGAACGTCGAAGGTCACATGCTTGGTCTTTTCTGACCCCTTGTACACTGGTTCCTATGCTAACACCAGGGCTAGTGAAAGCTAGGGCTCGCTGTAAGCTGTTGAGGTCCTGGCTCCATGCTGAGGTTCCCACAGCTGATCGAGAGCTGAGCCCAGGTCTTTAGGCTCCCAGTCTTCCTCACTGTCTTTCTTTTTTAAGGGAAAAAAATGCAATGATGGAAGTAACAATTCACATTGTGCTTTTTGACATCCCCAGGGGTGGTGGCCTAGTCACATCTCAGAGGGTTTCAGCAATATAGCAAGCATGAGAGCTTTTTTTAATAAAAGATCATATTATTTAGTTTACAAAATAAAATATTGTCAATTAGAAGCATCCTCTGGAAAGAGCATTCATTTCTTCTCATAACAAATAATGCCCATGCTGAGATTTCTTAGAGTCACGATCTCTGCTCATAGGAATTCAGAAGAACGTTCAAAACAGCTTTCGGGAAGCTGAGCCGACTTCCCCTCCATTCTTTCTGGCATTCACCTGAACTGTGAGCTGTCTCTGTGCAGCTGGATTCTGGGCTTCTTTGGTGCTGAGGCAGCTCACTGGGCCAAGCACAGGAGCAGCAAGGGCACTACCTGGGCGCACACCCAGCCCTGAGCACCATGTCTTTGCTTTGTCCTTCACAAGCTTTTCCTTTTCCTTTTCTTTCTTTCATTCATTCATTCATTCATTCATTCATTCCTGTATTCAGTACATGGTCTACAGGGTCTCACTATACAGATTGGACTTATAGTGATCCTTCTGTTTTCAGCCTCCCAAATGCTGGAATTAAAGGTGTGCACCACCACATCCAGTCTCAATGCCAGCATGGCATGCTGGGCCCCAGTCCCTGAGCCTGCCTAAGCAGGCACTTCAGTCCGCTGAGCTAACTGGACAGTGCTTCCCCTTTCCAAGTTCATCTACTCCACTTCCACCAGGAATGGGGCTTAGAGAGGGTGAGCGGCTACCAGTGCCTGGACTCCATCCCGATCAGAGGTACAGACATGCACCAGTCTGGAGGGAGCCTGTTCCCTTTCCACAGCACCAGTCGAGACCACGATTTATGTTAAATGTGTGGAGAGATAGAAGAGGTAGTTGAAAATTGCCGCAACTTTACATTTTTTAAATGTGTTGTAGTAAAAGACATACTGCCACAATCCACATTCCCAGGATACCTACCCTCTCACTTTGAAAGCACCCTTCCATTCTTGTCACATTCAGAAGCAGTTCTCGAGGTCCTCTGCTGTGAGTGTCTTTGTGGGGTGTGATTAGAAATCCGATGCATGTTGCTGCCAAGTGCCATCCAGTGGAGTGGCAGGCGCACTGGAGCATTGGTGCGTCCTCACCTACCCTATCGCCTGTATCTGGCATCATGCAACTTTGGGCACTCTCCGGAAGTGAAATGAGCGTGGAAGATAACCGCCCTAAGTCTGTTTGGGATGCAGAGGCAGCCAGCATGGCACAACTAAAGACCCTCAGAGAGAAGGTCTTCCAGAGCAGCTTCAGAAGGTAACAGGAATGATGGGATAAGCGTGTTTTGGGAGAGGTACATTTTGAAGGATGTTAATGGCAACGTGTCTTTTACTTTAATAAAGCTGTTTTATTTATTGAAACACACACCATATCTTTAGATCACACCTTACATAGATAACTTGTCTAAACAACTGGCAGATCAAGTGCCCAACCTGACCCACATCAAACTTCAGACAGTGATCAGTTCCTGTCACTACTCCTGACCTCAGCCCAGCCCTTTTTGCAACTAGTTCTTGGTGCTTTCCAGGGAAACATTTTTTTTTTTTCTTAATCTTCAGCTTTCCCTCTCATGTCTCAGAAAACCAGTGAGGCTTAGAGTCTCTTCATTTTGCTCTGACAGCTCTTATCAATCTCCCTCTTAATTAAAGAAAGCAGACTTGGCAGCAGCATCTCCTCTGAGTCATCTGGGGCTCTATTGGTTTACAGCAGCAGCACCAATCAGCTTCCTTGCTGCCTCCACGGCTGTCCCCAGGGCTACCACCGAGAGTGTCTCATGGTAGATACAGGAATAGATCTTAGATGCATGGATGGAGAGAAAGACATAGCTTTGCATCCACAGAGGAATAATAGATCTCTAGGTAGGCAGACAAGATGAGCGAGTGAATGTGCACACAACCACAGAATCACGGGAGAGGAGGCCCCAGCGTGGTGAAGGTGCTTGTCATCGAGACGTGGAGATCCAGAGCCAGAGTTCCTCAGTGATTCTAGAAGTTTACTGATAAAATGCAATGTTTGAGTAACCCAGTATATAAAACAAATGAGGATCAAAAGGGACAAGGTTTCCTACCAATTTGATTTGAAACTCTCATTGCTATTTGTTTCTCAATAAAATTATGGGAAAAAAGGGGGGGGGATGAGGTGGCCCAGAGGACTATTCAGGTAGATAAAAATTTGGAGTGGTTTCATCCCCTCCATACACCCCTGCTTATAAATCAAACTCTAGTCCAAGGCTATAAAAGGAGAGATGGCTTGTTGAAGGTCAATTAATTAATAACAAAATTTTAATCTGCCAAAATGCTCAATACTGCAAAGACTAGGTCCTGCCCTAGCTAATCTGGTGCCCACATCATAATCACATGTTCATCTTAAGTCTTTCCCTCAGTACCCTGGCTGCCCTGTCACCAGTGAGAACTGAATTGGAAATCTGTGGGAAAGGATCTTTTGCTCTGGTGATACCATAGGGTGAAGAACTTGCTGAATGTGGAGCTTGAGGGACTCAAAGACAAGCTCTGCTACCTGGGCAGAGAGTTCATGTTCTAAGCTACAGCCTCACATCTTGAGACAGGGAAGATGCTGGCCAGTCCCCATCCTTTAGGGTCTGTCCTAGAAAGCCTCTGCTGTACAATTAAGGAAGAAGACATTGACATACAGATCTGGCCACACCAAGAGCAGGTGAGAACACAGCGAACTCTGTAGTCCGACAGTCCTGGGTCTAAGTGCAGGCTGTTCTTCTGTCTCCTTGGTGGACCTTGGACCTGTTGATCTCTCTGGGCCTCAGCTGCTGTGGCCTGTAAGGTGCTACTCCACTGGCTCAGTGTTGTGGAGGACAGCTCCAGTAGGTTCTCTGTGTCCTGTGGCTGTTGCTCTCACTCTTCCTAGGGCAGCCCCCAGCCCTCTCAGTTATGTGCATAGAGCAGGGGCTGCATACCAGTTGTTGTGATAGAGCTCACTGTCACCTTTAGCTTTTCCAGAGATGGCAGTTTGCCGCCATTGAGTGATCAAAAGCATCTGCTGCTGCAGCTGCTGCAAAGCCAGGACAACAGAGCCTCGTAGGCAGGACCAAGCACAGCGCTGGTGAACAGGCAAGCACTAGAGCCCCTCATGGCTACCGAGTGCCACACAGGCAGGCTCACCAGATGCCTGGGTAATGGTAACTCCCCCAGACCTCAACAGCCACCCCATTTTACATCCGAAGCCCAGAGGATTCCATGACTTGCCTACGGCTGTGTGGCTGAAAGATGTGGGCAGCAGTGTGGTCACAGGTTGTAATGTGTCCTCACTGCCCAGGCTGCTCCTCCCAGACAGACATCGCTCATGTTTCTAACCCTGATTGACCCATAGCCACCCTGGAAGGGGTCCCTGGCTGCCCAGTGCACTCACACTGCGCTGCTTCCCTCCCTGCTCAGGCTCATTCTCTCCCTCTCTGTAGGTGATGAAGTAAGATGCTAAAGTGAAGTCATTCCTGAGCTGGGCACCTCTCTAAACTCTTCTAACAGGAAAGTCTGTCATAGGCACTAGTGCTGATTCCTTAGTTTTCAGGTTTTTCTGAAATGCTTTTTTTCTCCATGTATTTAGTACAGGGTCTATAGGGTCTCACTATGCAGATTGGACTCGTAGTGATCGTCTGTTTTTCAGCCTCCCAAGTGCTGGGATTACAGGCATGTGCCACCACTTCCAGTCTCAATCGCCATCTCAGCCTGCCCCAGGGGCAGAGCTGTCATGGCAGGCCAGGAATCAAACCCCCAGCCCCTGCATCTGCCTAAACAGGTGCTTTAATCTGTTGAGCTATCTGGCCTACCCTTTGAAATGCTTTTCTTTCCTACAACTGGTAAGAGGGCCAGACCTAGGAAGGTGAACCTTTGGTGAAACCTGGGTTAGGGGAAACCCCTGCTTTGTAGGAGGCCATGATGCATCTGCCTGGCCCACCTCTGAAGTCAGCCAGATGCCACTGACCAAATTCTTTGTGACCAGCTCCTTCCACGCCAGAGCAGCAGAAGCTGGCTGGTCACTGGGGACAGTGGGCCTGTGCTGGGAAATCAGGAAAGGGCCAGCAACCTCCCAGGAGCATACCTTTCCCAGCAGGGGCATCCTCTGGAGAAACTGGAGCAGAGGCCTAGGCAGGGTCTTAGATATGGAAAGAAGTCAGCTGGAGCAAGGGACCCTCTGGCTGCAAGCAAGTTTCTTTCTCAGGAATCCCAAGGCTAAAATCAAGGTGTGTGTTGGACCAAAGACTCCTTTATGGCAAAATTCAGGTTCCTGAAGCTGGAGAGCTGAAGCTGTGGCCACCTTGCTGGCATTATCCAGGGATGCTGTCAGCTCCTAGAGACTACCACTTTTCCCCAAAACACCTCAGACCTGCATGGTGGGTCCAGTTCTTCTCAGGCTGTAGATGTCTGAGCATAGATGGAGAAAATTCTCTGCTTTGAGAATGCTCCCTGGGAAGTCAGGCCCACCCGGGCTGCCTTCCTTTTTTTTCCCAGATAGTGAGACGTTATATCCAGAGTCCTATCCTTGCACAAAGGCTCACTCCATGCAAGTCCCAGAGAGGACTTTCAGGTCACTGAACGTGTTGTCTCAGAACGCTGGCTTCCATGGGAGGAGGGGGCCACATGATCCAA
>NDGM011196714.1:0-13410 GCA_002564305.1 Octomys mimax
TAGTTCAGCTTGTTCCAAGTAGGTGCTTCAGACCACTGAGCCATCTCGCCAGCCCCTGCTTTGGCTTTTATGTTAAAATATAATGTTAATTAAAAGTCTTGAGTAGAAATAGGAACACAAATTAAGGAGGGCCTGTAAGAAATTACAGCCTACAAGACACCTCAGCACTGATGTGAAACCACATCATTTGGGAAAACAGGCAGCAGCAGGAACAGCTTTGACTATTCTTCCCTGTAGCAGGCCATGTCCCAAATCACTGAGCTTCCTGTAAAATCTGAAGATGCTCATTTCAGAGAAGTGATGAGGACCCAGGGACATAGAAAAAGTGGAAACGAACAGGACTTGCTGTATTTCGGCCAGGTGTATTTCAGCCAGGCCTTGCTGTATTTAGACCAGTTTCTACCTATTCTGTCCAAACAACTTTCTCCACAACTCCCCACCCTTCATCAGAGGTCCATGGAGCAACACGCAGAGTTCTGTCTCTGCATCACCATCACTACTGAGTCTGTGCCACATGATGCTCACATGCCTTCTTTATGTGATTATATATTCTGCCTTCTTTCTTTGCAGTACAAGTGGTAGCCACGGATCATGCACTTTGTGAGGCAAGGTCATTATTTTTCTTCCCTACAGAGTTGCACTTAAATTATGTCTTAGTCTAGGCCCTTAATGGTAGAGGCAGTCAATTCATAGGCTGGAAAACATTTTAAAGCAAAGTCTCTTAGAGTTATATTAGAATTTATTTGTCAGAAAAATAGAAGTCACAGTCAAGTATCAAAAATTATTCTAGTTCTTGTATCATTTGCTGTGCTTCCTTTAAACACAGCTCTCTCTCCTCTCTCTCTGTCTCTCTCTCTCTCTCTCCATGTGTGTACCTTTTTTCTGTTTTTGATTTTGGCAATCCCTTCTTTTAAAACTGCCTTTACTGCCTCATTCAGACACAGACTGCTTTTGCCTATTAGTTACTTAAATAATATCTATATAAAAGCTGCCATCCTATTCTAAGTAAGCCGATGGAATAAGAAAGTGTTGGCTGGACTACTTGGATGATCCTGGGTGGACTGAATGTCTCACTCACTCTCCCTTCACATATGATGTTGAAATGCTACTGGAAGCTACTGTAATTCTTCAAGTTTCCATGTCCATGCTATTCACTGAGGCCACACAGCATGATTAATAGCAGTCTCTAGTGGTTATCACACAGTGTGGAAGAGATGCAGTGATTGGCTGATGTTAGGTTGGGCGTGTGTTGTCTCAGTTACTTTTCTCTCATTGCTGGGACCAAATACCTGACACCAAGAATTAAGAAGGAAAGATTTGTGTAACTCGTAATTTGTGAAGTTTTCAGTCCATAACATGCTGGTTCAAAGACAGAGTGGCACATGGCAGAGAGCAGCAGTTCATGTCTGTAGAAAAGAGCAAAACAGCAAGAGCAAAAATGCAGCAGAAATGGCAAGTACAGCAGCAACAGAAGCAGAGAGCAAGCCTCTCCCTCTTCCTTATACTGCATCCAGGCTATCTACCCCATCGTAGGTAAAGCACTGACACACATAATCCCAGAACCATTTACACCCATAATCCCAGCACCAGATGATGGATCAGTCACAACCTCTAGAAGTCTGCCCTATGACTGCATGCAGCTTAGAGAGGACAAGTAGACACAAGCCATAACACAAATACTCCTCTTAAAAAAAGTAATATGTCCTGCTCTTCCAGAATAAGTATGGAAACACAGCAAGGTCTTTTTAAAAATGAAAGAACTAAACTCAGTCTAGTTAATATTCTCTTCATTTCTTTTCCTTTTTTTTTTTTTTGTGAAGCCTAGGATTGAACTCAGGCCCTTACACTTGTGAGGGAAGTGCTTAGCCTACTGAGCCATCTCCCCAGCCCCTTCTCTTTATTTCTTATAGGAGATAATGAGCAGCATACAACTCGTTGGAAGAAGGAAAAGGCATACATGAAAAGAATGCACACATAAGTCTCTAATAGTTTAAAAGATCATCATTTTCTGTCCCAGCACCACAGAGTAAAGCTACATGAGCACAAATACGCAGAAAAGTAGGCAAGTGAGAACCTTGGAAAAAAATGTCAGTGTGGTTCATGTCCAGCACTGCAAACTTTACATGCATAAAACTACTCTACGATATTTGGTCTTCTTCTTTGGTCTAATTAATTCAGTACATGGAAGCATTTGAAATTCAACACTGTCATTCAATATGTTCTTCATGCATACTTTTGTTTCTCTGGCCCAGTTTAAAATATAATGAGGTCAAATACTGATGAAAAAGAATATTGTATCTACATTGCTGAGGATGAATCCTGGTTTGTTGCCATCTGCCGCACTTTTTAAGTATAGGTCATTGATGTATCAAATGTTCCTAAGGTTTAAAAAAGAAAACAGCAATCAATGAACAAGGAAAATATCACAGGTAAATTTGCAGTTCAATAATTAGTATTCTATTCCCTGTGTACACTTCCTGGCTTATCTTGCTGTTGTAGTCTAACATTTAGTCTTGTTAGTGAAATTTTGGTCTAATTTATAAAACAAATATCTGTAAGGTGTCAATATTGTAATACAATGATAGTTTATTTTTATCACATTGTACTGCAAGTTGATCAGCATATAGCCTGTGCTTCAGCGAGTCATTGAGAAGCAATAGCTTCCTGCACAAGTGACCGAGGAACCTCGGTGGAGCTCACCAACTCACTTGGGGATTAGCTTTACCGTCTTGCTCACCTTTGTCCCATTCAGGACCATTTGCCTACACCTGGCTCATGAACCTAGAGAGAATTGTTCCTTGGTTTTGGGGGTTCTGGAGTCTCCTTCTGAAGGGGCTTCTAGGTTCTCCCTCACTCTCACAAAATATTGAAGGAAACCAACACAAGCTGGGACTTTCAGATTTACCAGAGGTAGGAAAAATGAAAAAAATATATAGGGTATGGAATAAATGGACTCTTAGGTCTGTAGCAGCAGATGACAGAGAGAGAAGATAACCGCTCACAAAAGGGACCACGCGCAAAGGAACAATGAAGCTTTATTGTAAGTTTGGGACTGACTGATGCTCTGACTTTGGGTCGGGGCTCCCACAGTTGTTGGTAGCCCCCTGGATTTTGCTTCCAGGTTGTATACTTTTCAGATTTCCACAGTAATCACATTGCCTCATTTTTAGGAATTTAACATGAATGTGTACATTTCCCAGACACTGCTGACCATCTGTCTGCCAAGGGGCAGTGTGGTTTAATGTTTGTCCAATTCCCCAAATTGTCCTAACTACGTGTTCCTGTTCTCTGGCCCTGGCTTTCTCTAAGTGGGTTTATGGCTACATGGGAGAGGGTGAGGGAGTGAGGTTACCTATAATAGTTTAAGTGAATTTAAGTGACCCTCCTTTAGAATAGAGTCTTTTTTGCCCCACCAAGTTTGGACCAAGTAAAAAGGAAGGAAAAATAATTTGTGAAAAGGAAAATAAGACAGATAAAAGTACGTATGTGTGCTGGGATTTTGCAATTAACAGGTCCCTGCCCATTGCCCCAGCTGTATTTGCCATAACTTACCTCAGCCTCCTACTTCAGAGTTACTGTAAACATTTTAGATTTAGGCCAAAAGATATATTGTTGGAGCTTATTACTCCAGTGGTGCCACCAATGACAGACAGCTGTATTTCTGAGAATGGGAAAAGCACAGGTGTTGGTGGCCATGAGCATTCTCCGGGCTATTTTCTTCCGAAGGAAATTCATGAATGTGTTTTCCTTTTATTCATTCAACCAAATTTGATGGCCTTCAGTATTTCACACACTACTTTAGACAACTGCAGTATGGAAAAACCTTGAACAGTTTTGCTTTCATGATTCAGTTGGTGAGGGAAATAAACTTGCAAAGGAGAAAAAATACAATAATATAATATAGGCCCAGAGCAGAAGACTATAGAAGCGCAGCTGGCCTATGTCGGGGGCCTGCTGAGCACAGAGGGTTTGCTGTAAGCAGATTCCTAGGTGTAACTAAGCTAGAGAAGCTTAGCCAGAGGAGGAAGCTAAAGGGGAAGGCGTATGCGGAGGCTTATGGGTATAAACATACTACTTCTGCTTCAAGGAAATGGTTATCTATTTGTGATGATTAAAACATACCGTACCTTGATAAGTCTTAATGTAGGATCCATATCCACCAAAAATGTGTTTTTCAAGAACTTGTACTTCATTTTGAAGTTTCAGATGAAATATTCATCAGTCCATCAGCCTTTAGAGCAGAGAGAACATGATGACATTTTGAACATCACTTTGACTCCTCAGAAAATACAAAACCTCCTAAATGACCTCTGGGAAGGAACATTGAGTGGTGTAATGTGTCAGTTTCAAAGATTTGTTTTGTCCCGTGGCCCCCTTTGCTCCCCTTTGATTCAAGGGGAATTTGGAATAGGGCAAGTCAGATAAAAGACTCCGAGAAGCATTTTTATTTGGGGAATGATTAATCTCACCTTGTTTATATGTGCATGTATTGTCCCTTATTGTTTCCCATATATTTTCAGTTGAAAAGATTTGTGATAGTGAATAAGTAATTCTGCTGCCTAGGTCAAAGAAAATCTCAAAGGCATTTTTATATTGGCTGAAAAATTCAGATGTGTGTGTGTGTGTGTGTGTGTGTGTGCGCGCGCGCACTGTGGTATTTTTGGTGAAAGGAAATGGATTGATGAATCATTTCTTCACCGTGTACTCAAGTGGAACTTATTCTGTCTGGCCCAGCTTGAGTGTGGCCTTTTGAATAATCCTTCCTTGTCTCCTTCAGAGAAAGTAAAGGTGAGTGAGTAACAAACTATTAGGAGGTTGTTTATCTGCCTAAGGCCAAAGAGAACAGACTTGATTGTTCCAGGAAACTGCTGTGACAGGAAGTGTATATCGGGAAGATGTTGCCAAGGAGTCCAGCTGGAGAAATGAAATTGTTTTGTGTCACTACATTGTATTGGCGGAAATGATTATTACTCCATACTGTTCCACACTACCTCACCCTGTCTTTGGCCCAGGTTAGAATCTTTTTGACACTCTTTGCAATCTTCAGCTGAACCAATTTCTGTAATAAGTACTTGAGAAGCAGGTGGTAATTAAAAACTTTGTAAATAAGAAAGTGGATCTCTCCTGTAACTGTGCATAGTGTTATCAATGGAGTGAGGCTTTTTTTTTCCCTCTTATTCAGATATAATGACAAGAGAGTTTGATTTAATTGCATGAGAACTGGAATAACTGCATGAGTGTTAACTGAGGGAATGGTCTTTATTTAGCTAATATTGTCAAGGCTTCATAAGTACAATTTATGTATAATAATATTTGCCTTCTCAGGTTTCTGATAAGCTAAGAATAATGTCATATGTACAGGGAGCTGAGGAAAACTTATACATTGTTTTGTTGATTAACTCAGCTCAAAATGCCTTTTTTGTGTGTTTTACAAATTATGTTGAGATAGATGATAGGTTGTTCACATTAAGCGTGACAGAAACTTTTTACAACTGTGAATCTCACTGATTAGTGTCGTAATTTCTTGAAAGGAACTGAAATTTGGCATATGTCATATAATAATACACATTCCTTTGCTTGAAAAATTATGGGAATGAAATGGGAAAAATGACTTAAAAAAAAAAAGAGCAATGATAACGTCCTACCAAAAGTCATTTGTGTCTTCTGGCCCACTTTTACTCTGACAAGTCCTTATTTTGTAAGGTTTTTAATTAATGAAATAATTTATTTATATTTCTATATTTTAGGGAAGGGTCTACAGGGGGTTCAGGGTCTCACTACTAGATTGGACTTGTAGTGATCTGCCTGTTTACAGCCTCCCAAGTGCTGGGATTATAGGCATGGGCCACCATGCTTAGTCTCAATTGCCCTCTCAGCATGCCCTGGGGGCAGAGCCAGTACAGCAGTTCTGAGGCTCAAACCCCTGGACTCTGCACCTGCTTGCAGGTACTTTAATCCTCTGAGCTATTTTTCCAGCCCTGAACCTGTGATTAGTCTTAATCATGCATTGTGATTCCAATCTCTTGAGGTAGTATATAAATGAAGGTACCCCTAAAGTCCAGTTTTGGTGACTTCATGTAAGGGGAGGTCATTGGTACTCGATGGAAGTGGAAATTGATGTCAGTTATTTGAATCCAAATTTAGAATAAAATTATTCTGTAACTTTCATATATTAAATGTCGATTGCTAATTTTAATGGTCCCTGGAGTTTCCTTGGTCACTTCTAACAATGCAGTGACAGGGGAACAGAACCTATAACAATCCCAACAATGGTTCGTAATGGCAGAGAGCAAAGGTGAATCCCATGCATTTGAGTATATCGTGAGTGCTGAAAACCAATGGTTTCAGGACTCACGATATACTCAGTTACAGAATTTCAGGCACAATTTCGGCAGAGCATTACATACATCAGAATTTTCCCCAAATGGTATAAAACAGAATGCCAAAAACAGACAGCTTACAGCCTAGGCTAGAGGAAGCCAAGGCTTTCATGAAAACAATACAAATTTCTTAAGCATTTATTTGTTTTTCCTCTTTACTGAGTCACTTACTTTAAACAACATTAATGACTTTCCCTCAACTGTTTAACTTACTCTAGAAGAGATTTATAGCTTAAATTGAAATTTATGTCCTTTCTTAAACTACAATGCTTTTAACGACTTGTTAGTATAAATCTCTCAAAATAATCTTTGAGATTGCACATAACTTCCCATGCTCATTTAGGAAATTACTCAGAACATTGCGTAAGCCATTATCGCCACCATAATGCTTATACAACCAACCCCTTTGAAGTTTTCTTAGCTAAAGGGCCTTTATTAATGAGGATGTTTGTGGTCTCCAGATGAGTATGTGAGATGGAGGCGAATGTGTGATATAACTGTGTGGTTAAATCTGTCACAGTTTCCGTGGAATCAATCTGGGGTGCAAGCTGGAATTTAGCAATAGATTCTCAAGGTGACAGGTTCATATGGACGCTGCTTTTCTCCTCATAAAGAATCTCACTGAGGGTGATCAGGCATAGGAGAAGAAGCATACAATCTATGGAGATATGCATGGATCTTTGCATGTTTTTTTTTTTTTTTGTGGAACCAGGGATTGAACTCAGACCCTTGCACTTGCCAGGGAAGTGCTTATTCCACTGAGCCATCTCCCTGGCCCTGTTTCTTGACTTTATTCTTTATCACCTGTGAGTACTTCAGAAAGTCTCCTAAATTCTCATGGATGCAGTTATGTGGGGAGGGGCTCAAGCTGAGGTCAATGATACATTCAGGGCTAACACAAAGCCATCCCCCAAACCATGTAGTGTTTGAGATGAGTCACATCATGAACGGGCTGTTCAAGTCCATCGAGCACAGGCTGCCTGTGCCAGACAAGGTGTGTAAGGCAGAAGGGTTTCACCTAATGTTAACTGTGATGGACTGCTGCCCGGTGATCTACTAGTCACTCTCAGCTGAACTGGATGGGCATGGCGCAGGCTGAGGGAGCACAACCTGAGGATTATTGCCAGCAACATAAGAGGCAAAGCAAGAGAAGCTATTGGGAAGATGTTGGCAGCTGGGAGAAGCTGTTGGAAGCTGCTGGTTCTCTTGGGCTATTCCACTGGGGGAACTTGTCATGCTGGTTTTCCTGATGAACTTGGCTGTTTTTGCCAGAGGAGGAGCTGGGGATTCTATAGTCCTTGAGAATGGTTATGATGCATTTTGGGGGAGCTCTGGTCCTCACCTTGAGCATGGCTTCCTGACTCCAGAGAGAAAGATGGTGCACAGATCAGTCTCATGGAGAAGCTTGTCACAGTGGCTTCCCTAATAAAAACTCAACTTTACTCATCATCAGAGGAGCTTGGAACCACACTATCACTGATAATGGTTGTGGTATTATTCAGGGAGGAGAGCTTTGGTTCTTACCATGAGCTTTGCTTCCTAGCTTCAGTTCATATCCCTCAGCCTGCTAGCACAGATCATTCATTTCATTGGTGTAGTAGATTTTCCAGCATCCACCACTGACCTTTAGGTTTTTCCAGCACAGTTCCATGAAACAGTCTGTATGAGACATTGTCCTGGGATCTAGGCCTAAAATTGGACCTGTGGGAAGCAGTGATTTGCAATCTAGGTTTTCAGCTGGACTCAGGAAGGATCCAGGTCCTTAGCTGGATTCTTCAGTCATTGGTATATGGGCAGATTTCCTGTACTCTGTATATGATTCTTTGGGTTATATATTATAAAATTGAATAATAAAATGTGTCCTGTATTATATTTCTCCTCTTTCAAATCCCCAAACTACATTAATTTCCCCACTGTATAAATAAATGAACTTCAGTATTTGAGCAGCTCTTTTTTCCCACCAGCAGATGAAGCTTTACCTGACCTCAGCTTGCAGCATTCTGACTTTTGTCTTCCTTTCTTTATTCTCCATCATATTCCCTCCAGGAAATTTTAAAGCCATGCTCAATGTGGGTTTTTGATGTCTGAACAGGAATCTGGGCATCAGGAACCTCTTCATAGAGTGGTGAGAGAACATCTCCAAGTGCGGGCATCAAAACAAAACAAAACAAAACAAACAAAAAAAGCACTGATGAGTAACATAGGCTCAGAAAAACCATAAATCAGAGAAGTATACTGAGCTCATCAATATTGATTTCATCAGGTGTAAAACATGGGACAAAAAACTTCTCATGAGCAACAGATATAGATACTAGTGCCTGTTGTGTTGATTCCTGTATTTAGTTTTTTGTTGTGGTCCTGAGTCAGGCAGTGTCTCAATGATCATATGCCTGTTGAGAGGATTTGGATCAGAGAACTATCTTAAAACTTAAGTCCAGAGTAGAAAAAGGTTAATGGAGTAGCTGTCTCTCCTGCTCCAGTACAGCTTGAACCCTTCCGATTTGTTCAATCAGACAAAGGAGGAGTGGAGAGCAAAGGAGAGCCTTCCCCACTAGAGAAGCTTTTCCTACAACTTCCATTTCATAGCTACTCAAAGTAAAACCAATCTTTTCCTTTCACAGTGCTCAAAAATTTTGCTGCATCACAGACTGAGACTTCCATCTTTCACAGAGAAAGTCTTCCTTTCTTTGTACCTTGAAATTGCTGCTAAAAGAAGCCAAGCAGTTTGAGAACTCCTGGAGGGTTTTCAAATGTCTCCACTGTTGTTGAATTTCAAGATCCCAATAATCCAGAACAAGTTACACATCTTTATGAAGATCTACCTTGTAAGACATTAGAAGAGCTAAAACAAGAGACTGCTGTCAATGGTCCCACAGCCCGTTTGACCTTGAATTTTATAGAGCTCACAGGACAACAGATTATGGCCCCAAATGATTAGAAAGAAATAAGTAAAGCATGTTTAAATCCAAGGGATTATGTATTATACAAGGGAAATCATTTGAAATGTGCCTGGATCAAGTCATTTGCAATGCTGCTCACAACATGGTCATGAGAAAAGAAATGCCAATCAGAGAAGGTACCTTTGCTGCCACAAATAATCAATTCACTTTTGAATTGCAAGCATATGAACAAATTAAAATAGCTGCCACAAGGGCTTGGAGAGAACTTGCTTCAAAGCATGAGCCATCCCTTGATCTGATCACCATCCACCAGGGTCTTGATGAACCTTTTCAGGATTTTTTCAACATGCTTTATTGCAGGCTAGTGGGGGGATCATTAATGACACAGAGGCTGGAGGTTAATCATTCAACAATTGGCATTCAAAAATGCAAATAAAGGAACCAGTGAGATAGCTCAGCAGACTGAAGTGCCTGCTTAAGCAAGTTAGGCAAGTGCAGGGGCCACGGTTCCATCCCCAGCACCATAGGCCATTCCAGCTCCACCTCCAGGGCAGGCTGAGCTGGCCACAGAGTCCAGGCAGGCTTGGTGGCTATACCTGCAATCCCCGAGATAGAGAGACTGAAAACAGAAGGATCATTGTGAGTCCAAAATGCATAGTGAAACCCTGTAACAACCAAATACATTTTAAAAATGCAGATAAATGTTGTAAAATGGTTTAGGAGCCTACAAAAATGGGCTACACTGTCTGAGATGATTCAGATCTATGCAGACACTGGCCCTTCATTTGTACAAAGGAGGACTTGGCAACAGATATCACTTAGACTATTCATCTAAGCCTAGAAGAAAAAGAAAGAACAAGGATACCCGATTCAGTTGCAGAGGTAGCTGACATTTTGTTAAAATTGGTCTGATGTGCATGTAAAAGTATCCCAGCCATTATCTGTCCCTTCCACAAAACCTAATGTCTGTCCAAAGTGTAGATGAGGGATCATTGGCAACTGGGTGTAGACCTGGAACTGATGTGGAAGGCCATTTTATTCCAGGAAACTTTCATTAGGGCCTCCTCCAGACCCAAAAACAGTTGGGGCTCTTTCCCTAAGTCCTCCCCAACCCTACCATCCACCACTAAGCTCCTTCTCCCCTTTGGTGAGCAAAAAAAGACAGTGGAGGATTGACCCTCAGTCCTTCCACCAGATTCACACTAACTCCTGAAATGGGACTCCAGGCTATTCTACAGGATCCCATGAACATTTGCCCCAAGGAGCAGTGAGATTTATTCTTTATAGTTCATTTTATTTTTAAGAAAAGTACAAATTAGAATTAAAACTGAAAAAATTAAAAGTGACACACAATTTCATTTACAAAATTAATATAAATTTCACAGTATTTGTTGTAATAGTGTTGTCTTCCAACCATTTAGTCATATTACCAGATATATGCAAAATAAAATTGGAAGAAGAAAGGGAAAAAAGAAAGTAATTTATAAGAAATTAAGAATCATATAAATACAAACAATTGAAAAATGGAAATGAAAAAAATAAATCATTAAATGTTTCTTTCAATAGACCAGCAAAAATATACAGTACAGCTGTCCAAACCATCTTCGTCACATATATAGATAAATCTCTTTATCCCACTCCCTCTCCTGTTCTCCTCAACTCAGTAAATCTTTCCTTTTGAATAAGTTCATTCCCTTTTCCCAATATCTATTGTATCCTTCAGATTCCATTTTACTCTTTCAGGATCTCACACTAAGGAGACAAAACAATGTTTGCACATGCAGGTCTGATATATTTCAATTACGAGCAGTTGTATCCATTTACTGACAAAAGACTAAAATTTATACCATCTTATAGCTGAATAATACTTCATTGTACCACATCTTCTTCATCCATTTTTCAATTGATGGCATCTAGGTTATTTTCAGGATTGAACTAACAAATCGCACCACTATAAACATGAGTTGCACATATATCACTGTGGTATGAGGTTTTCAGTTCTTCTGAAAAAAACCAAACAAACAGGAGAGAAATAGCTGGCTTGAATGGTACCTTAGAAGTCATATCTTTTTAAGGACTCCACACACTGATTTCCACCCATGGTTGTAAAGTCTGCACTCTCACCAACAGTAAAGAAGGGTTTGTTTTCCTCCACAGTCTCTCCAGTATTTGTTATTGGCTGACTTCTTGATATTAGTCATTCTTTCTGGGGTGAGATGGAATCTCAGTGTTGCTTTAACTTGTATTTGTTGCATTACCAATGACGTTGAAGATTTTTTAATATATTTACTTGTCATTTGTATTTCTTCCTTTGAGAAATGTATAGTCATCTCAGATGCCCATTTTTGGATTAGGTCTTTGAGTCAGGAGGCCTGATTTTTAAAATTTCTTTTTATGTTCTAGATAGAAGGCTTTTGCTGGGGGACAGTCAGCTATAATTTTTTCCTAGTTTGTTGGTTTTCTTTTTAGTCTGCTCTAGATTTGCTTTGAAATGAAGAGAAAGATGAGATCCCAGTTGTTGATTCTTTGAACTATTTTCCGTGCAGTATGTTGTTTGTTCATGAATTCTCTACTTACCCCTATGTCTTTTTTCTATCTATATTTTCCTCTAGAAGATTTAGTGTTTCTGCTTTAATATTTAACCTTTGATCCATTTTGACTGTAGTTTCATGCATAGTGATAGGCTTGAGTCTAGTTTTAGCCTTTGGCATATGGTAAGCAAGTTTTTCCAACATCATTTATCAAAGAGGCATTCTTTTTTCCAGTGAGCATATTTGACTCCTTTGTCAAAGATAAGGTGGTTGGGTGTGTTTACAGTTGTGTCTGCATCATCTAATCTGTTCCATTGATCCTCAGGTCTGTCTCTATAGCAGCACCATACTGATTTTATCACAGTAGGTTTATAGTACAATTTCAGGTCAGAGGTTGTGATACTCCTGCTTTCCCTTTGTTCCCCAGGATTGCTTTTGATATTCTGGTAATATCAAAATATATTGCTTTCTGATATTGTCTTCTGGTTCCAAATGAATTTGAAAAAAGTTTTCTCTAGCTCTGTGAGGTATACTGATGGTATGTTAATTAGGATTGCAGTGATTCTGTATAATAATTTTAGGAGTATGGCCATTTCCACAATGTTTGCTCTTCCTATTCAGGACGGTGGAATATTTTTCCATTTTCTCAAATCCTCTTCCATCTCTTTTCTCAGAATGTCATGATTTTCACTGTATAAATCTTTGATGTCATTTGTGAGACTGATTCCTAAGTATTTCATTTTTTGGATGTTATTGTGAAAGGTGTGGTTTCCTTAATTGCTCTCTCAGTGTGGAACAGTGGGGCTTCTGCTAGGCCACAGCAGTCTTACTTTAAAAGGTCTCAGGTTTAGCTTGGTGTCCATCAATGCTGATTAAGCAAGGTAGATCAAAATTATTGCTCAATCTCTTCAACACACTGTTGAAGTCACCACACACTGTTGTATGGCTCAATTGGTCCTTCTTCTTTTGACAAAGCTTAGAAAAAAAATCTATAAATAAGCAAAGAGGATCCAAGGGTTTTGGGTCCTCTGATAGTTACTGAGTTCAACAGATTAAACAAGACTGTCCTGTGATATAACTGATTGCTAAAGGAAAAAAAAATGAAGGGCTTTTAGATACAGATGTTTCAGTTATTGCCCAATGCCATTGGCTATTGGCATAGTCTCTGAATATAACAACTTTAGATCTACTTTATAATTCATATTTCAAAGAGCTATATTGTTTACAATACATATTAGAATGTTTTTAGCATATGATGTGGGACACAATAAATTTCACAGAGAAATATTGTAATATTTTAAAATATTTTAATATATATTTGAATGCATATATGGGTGTAACTTAGTTCCCTTTTAATTTATCTAGACTTCAAATATCAAAGGTTCTTTGCATTCTCAGTTTTGATGGTTTTACTCTACTTTTAGATAATAGGTTTACCATTGTATACTTTTAAAATCTTTTAAAATATAGATGTGCAATTTCTTCTACCCCCTTCTGTTTCTCTGTAGCTCTCTCTCTACCTTTTTTTTATATTTATTTATTTATTTATTTTACCATAGAAACAGACATTTTATTTTTTTTCACAATTGATTAATAGGA
>NDGM011196719.1:0-10111 GCA_002564305.1 Octomys mimax
ATATGGATATAAATATTCACCAAACAGGGATTCTTGTAAATTAATACTAAAAGTGTTTGTATAAATTGTGACTGTAAAAAAAAAAAAAAAAAAAGATGACTTTAGGGAGCAGTTATTAAATCAAGCTCCAAATGGCTGGCAAAGAACCCTGCTTTCATGGTGTTGGTGACTTCACAGAAGTTGCCTTTTAACGCAGCACGGAGCAGGGCAGCATGATACAGGGCTTTCATGTAGTCTACTTGATATTTACCCATGTGCCACCATTGATACCCAGTTTACAGAATAAGCCAATTGCAGCTCAGAGGTTTCCACCAATTAGCACAGAGTCACTCCTTCGCTACTTGAAAACAACTGGATTTAAGATTTTCATCAAGATGCCCTTTTGATGAAACATGTTTAAATTTAGTAAAATCTACTTTATCCTCTTTCTATTTAAAATTGAACATTACTTTCCATTTTTTTGCTTTCAGTTTTTATTTTTCAATAGTACCTGTTTATAGTACATAAGAATTACAGTCTTCTCTGGTCATTCATGCAGGTACATTATAGTATCTCAATTGTTTTGAGAAGCCCCTTTCCCTTGCTTCTTGTCCCCTTCCCTCTATCTTTTCATCATTTCATTTTTCAAAAAAACCCTATGCCCTTTTTCCTATTATCTATCTTTTATTTGGATTTTATTTATATCTTGAATTTCTCATGTAAAAGAATGAACGTAATATTTAAGTTTGTATGTCTGATATATTTCACTTAATATTACGGTTTCAAGGTGCATCCCTTTTCCTACAGAAGACCTAAATTTGTCCTTCTTTATGGCAAACCGCTACTCCACTGTAGGTAGATACATTTTTTTTTAATCCTTTCATCTATTGATGTCTGTATAATCCACAGCCAAGTTTTAGCTATTGTACATTATACTGCTATAAATGCAGGCATATACGCAAATCATAATGCGATGTCTTCAGCTCTTTTGGGAAGGTACCTAGACAGGCATTAGAGTGTGTGTGTAGATCCACCCGCCCAAAATTTGTGCAATCATTGATGGGGCTTTAAAATGTGACTTAATCTAAAGTGTATGATGCTTCAATTAATGTAGTATGCTTATTAAATTAATTAACTGATTGGTTTGATATAGTTTTGGATCTAGATATCGGGCCCACCCTTAATGTGAGCATTACCCACCCCAACATTATGTACTGGGGATAGAATACGAGTGACAGAAACAGGGCTGCTACTGTCACTTGCTGCTTGTTCATTTTGTTGCCTCTTGCCTTCTACCCTCCATGCCAGGAGTTCTTTTTTTTCTTTACTGAGATGAAAATGCTGTGTCCTCTGCAGGTCCCTGTGCCTTGCAGCCAAGTGATGATAGACAGAAACCTCTCCAATCTAGGAGCCAAAATACATCTTTCCTTTTGAAACTCTACATGTTGCATATTTTCTCTTAGTGAACAAGAAAAGTAACTAAAATAAAAGAGAAGAGCGGGGTAAAATTGAGTTTCTCAATTTAATTTTTGGAAGAATCTCCATACTAATTTCTGTAGTGGTTTTAGTAGGTTACATTACCACAAGTAATGTAAACATGTTCCTTTTCCCCACAGCCTGACCTTGTGTGTTATTTGATTTGTTGATGACAGCCATTTTTTGCTTATGTAAGTTACAATATTGTCTCAGTTATTCTCTTTCTCATTGCTGGGACAAATATCTGACACCCAAAATGAAGGAAGGAAAGGTTTATTTAGCTCACAGTTAATGGAGGTTTCAGTCCATAATCAGCTGGCTCCAAGGAAGAGTGTCACATGATAGAGCAACAGTACATGTTGGTGGAATACAGCAAGAACAAATGGAAAGAGTAGTGGTAACAGAGAGCAAATCCATCTACCTTATGTTGCATCCAATCTATCTTCCCCAGGCTGGGTGCAGTAATAATCCTAGCAGCACTCACATCCATAATCCCAGTGGATCATGAGTTAATTCACAAACTTTAGAAGTCCACCCCATGACTGCATGAGGCTTTGGGGGACAACCAGACACAAAACATAACATTCTGCACCTGGATTCCCAAAGACTCATGCACATACCTTTGTAAAAAAAACATTTTAGTCCATCTCTAAGAGTTTCCAAACAGTTGCAGCATTGCCAAAAAGTCCAAGTCCCAAGTTTCTTCCAAAATCTAAGAAAGCTTAGCTGTGAGCCCCTGTACAAATGAAAAGTTAAACACTTCCAACATTCACTGGCACAAGATAAACATCACCGTTCCAAAAGGTACAAATAACAAGGGAATACAAAGTACTTGGACAAACACAAGTCCAAAATCCAGCAGGGCAAACATTAAATCCTACATTTCCAAATGCAATATCCAAAGTAATCTGTGACAAATTGTGAGCTCCATGTGGCTCCACCCTTCTGTCACTTGTGGTTGTAGCTACCCTGGCTTCTCTTTTAGGCCAGCTTTACTCTTTCCATGCAGTTTCCCTTAGATGAGTCATGTTGCTGGCTTTCCCACACTTCTAGGATTTCACTTAATAGGCTTCTCACTCACAGCTTTACACACTGCCCATTCAGAGGCATACTGCCTGGCCTCCAGGCCTTCTTCTGAAATCTAGGTGCAAGTCTTCTTAACCTCAGAACTCCTACATTCTGTAAGCACCTAAAATAAATGCTACATGAATGATGCCAAGGTCTGCTGTCAGCTCGAGCAATAGCCAGGCTTTCTTCTCTATTGATTGTAGGGGTCAAATATCTGGATCACTGTGCACTCTGACCCTCATTCCAAGGAACAATTTCTCCATCCCATTGCTATTTGGAACCTGGTGTGGACACTGCCACCATTCTGGAACATGGCCCTCTGTGTCTTTACCCTCAAGGCAAAGTCCTTCTCCCATTGCAATTCTGAGGTTGCAAAGGATAGACACCTGTGGCCTTTAGTGATGTCCTCTGGCCATCATTTCAATTCTCTTATTCTTTCTCAGAAATAGAGATCCTCTTAGCTCTATCTTTGCATTCCATAGCTTTACTGGAGCTTCCTTTCTGGCCAAATTCACATTTTAAGTCATCATGATGGGCTCTTTGCTCTTGATTTAAAACATAAATCTGGCTAACCCCCCCCCAACAATAGCCATGCTACCGCCTCAATATTTGGCTGTTTGAAATTTCTTTTGAATGATTAATCAAGGGCTGGGGAGATGGCTCAGTAGAATAAATACTTCCTTGGAAAGTGCAACGGCCTGAGATCAATCCCTGGTTCCTCTAAAAAAGAAAAAGAAAAAAAAAAGAAAAGAAAAAAGAAAGAAAAGAGAGACTAATCAGTCTAGCACAGTTAATCTCAGTATCAGGCAGTCTCTTGATACAAGCAAAATGCAAAAAACTTTCTGCCATGCTGTAACATAAATCATCAGGAGTCCAACAACCAATGTAGTCTTTCTTCCCAGCAGAAGCATCTCTGGCCTTGTTTTTACAGGGAGGATGTCTATCAGCCTCTGGTCCGAGTTCTGACCTGAATCTCTCATACATAACAGTCAAAGCTGTTCCAGCACTTTTCTTGTAGGTGATATCTCCAAACCTTTCTTATCTCTTCCCATAATCCCTTCCTAAAAGCTCATAATCCACATGGTCAGGTTTAGTCAAAACAAAGACCCACTCCTCTGGTACCAAATTCTATCTCAGTAACTCTTCTCTCATTGCTGGGACAATTACCCTACATATAAAATGAAGAAAGGAAAGGTTTATTTAGCTCACAGTTAATGGAGGTTTCAGTCCATATTCAGCTGGCTCCACAGAAGACTGGAACATGGCCAAAGGCAGCAGTACATGGTAGCAGAAGAAAGCAAAACATCAAGAGAGAAAGGGAGGAGCAATGATGACTACAGTAAGCAGGCTGTCTCCCTTATGGTTCATTCAGGTTATCTGCTGCAGGCTGGGTGCAGTACTCACATCCATATTCTAGGCAGCACTTACACTCATAATCCCACAAGCATTCATACCAATAATCACAGAGGGTCATGAGTTAATCACAAACTCTAGAAGTCCACCTCATGACTGCATGAGGCTTTGGGGGGACAACTAAACACAAACCATAACAAATATCAATGTAGTATGTCTTTCATTTCTCTAAAGACTCAATAATTTGAAATTTTTCATGTTGCTTTGATTATGTGTAATTCTTAGAACTATCTTCATTTTAGTTGTCAATTTTTTAACTAGATTTTTAATTTGGGAGAGTTTTAATTTTTGAATTTCTTCATGTATTAGTCCTCTGCCCAAGAAACAGCTGGCAAAATCTGTTCCCCACTCTGAAGGTTATCAGTCTACTGCTTGTATCCTCTGCTGTGCAGAATTGAATTTGATATGATCCCATTTGTTGATTGTTGATGTTCTTTCTTTTCAGTTGAGGTTTGGTTCTGAAAGCCATTGCCTTTGCCTGTACATTCAAAAGACTTTTTCTCATTTTTTCTTATAGCAGATTAAGTTTTCCTATGTTAGCAATATGATCTTTATACTTTCTTGTTTCAGTTTGGTGCATGAAAGGATATGGGTTCAGTCATCTCCATATAGAATTGGGTTTCTCATCACAATTCATTAAAGAATATAATTCCTTTAATACACATTTTTGATGCCTTTGTCAAAGATCAGGTAATTTAATATATCTAAGGATGTTTCTACATCTAGTATTCTGTTCTTTTATTCCTCATCCCTGTTTTGATACCAGTACCAAGTTGGTTTTATTATGGTAGCTTTGTAATATTGCTAGAAATTTGAGACTGAATATCTTTTCATCAAAGACTTACTACTGGGGCCAGGGAGATGGCTCAGTAGAATCAGTGCTTCCTTGGCAAGTGCAAGGGCCTATGTTCAATCCCTGATTCTGCCAAAATAAATAAATAAATAAAGATTTAATAGTGTTTACATTTGTGTTTTTTTACAGATCCTTCATTATTTGAGCATTGAAACTGGTTATATGATATATCATTAACATGTTTGTAGTATGTTGTAAATATTTTCCCATAATTGTATAATATTTCCAGAATAATTATTGACACATTCTCTTTATTCTTGTGTCAAAAATTACTTGACATTATTAGTGAATGTCTGAGTTACTTTTCTCACATTACTTATGAAGAAATACCCAGTGTCTCAAATTAGAGGTAAGGCCCAATGGCTGTATGAGTTTTGGGGGGAACATGTTGACACAAACCATAATATTCTGATTCTGGCCTCCCAAAGACTCATGCATATCTCTTTATGCAAAGTAATTTACTTAATTTCCAAGAGTTAAAATCCTAGCAATTTCAAAACTTCTCAAAAGTTCAAGTCCCTTGGGCCAGCAAGATAGCTCAGCAGACTAAAGCATTTAGTTAGTCAGCTTAGACAAGCACAGAGACTGTGATTCATCCCTGGCACCACATGCCATGCCCAATATTCCCTTCAGGCAGGATGAGCTAGCCAGAGTCTGGGCATGGTGGCATTTGCCTGTAATCCTAGCACTGAAGAAGCTGAGGAGAGCAGAGACCTGCTGCTTCGTGTGATATATTTGGACCACCTATCTATGCTCCACTTCTTCCTCAGCAATTAATATCTCCTCTACTCAATCTTTGTGATCCACAGATTTTCTGCTGTTTTGTTTCTGAGAAAAGTCACAATGATTTCAATAATTTTTCTTGACTCTCCGGTCTTGATTCTTAACATAAATCTTGCTAAAACCCATTAATAGTAGCCATGCCACCACCTCAACATTTGACTGCCTTGAAACTTTTTCTACAAGATTAATTATTCCACCACCATTAATTGCAACCTCATGCAAAGTCTCTGGACATGAACAAAATATGGACAAACTTTCTGCCAAGCCATAACACATACCATCTGGAGTCCATCAAACAATGCAGTCCTTTTTCTCAGGAGAAACAGCCAGGATTTATATCAGCATTCTGATTATCTGACTTTTGACCAAAATCTGCCATATGGTGCAGCATAAGGTATCCCAGCTCTACTTTTTCAGCCAGGGTTTCTCAACCTTTCTTAATCACCCCATTTCTCCAAGCCAATAACAAATGCTCCTGAGCCACATGGCCTGTAATGTCACAGCAATGACACCACTTCTCAGGCACTTGATTCTGTCTTAGTTGCTTTTATTTCATTAGTGAAATAAAATACCCAATATGTAAATTTAAAGAGGCCTTCCATGTATGACTTGGGGATACATCTAGGCACAAATGATATCAATTACCAATTATACTTTTTTCCTCATTTTCTACACATTTTACCAATATAATATTGGTATATGAATACACAACCATTCATATACTATATGTGCATTCATGTTCCAATATTATTGTTTTGATTACAACATATATTAAATATTGACACTAATTAACTGAAACAATTCAGCATACATTATTATCAATTTTTCAATTTTTTTAGTACTCTCTTTTCATTGTTCTGATATAGACATGCTTTGTAGACATAATACTTTAGAAAGCTTGATTCAGTCAGTTCATACACATGACATATTTTTATCTATATTAATTTTACTTTTTATATCAATATAATTTAATCTATATAATTTGTATATATACTTTCCAAAAAATAATCCTACACTAATATAAGGATTCATTCCATAAAAGTAATCTTTTTAAAACAAATTTGAGACTTATGCTGTTTATTAATTCAAGTGTTGCATATTGACACTGTATTTTGAACATTTTAAATCCCTTAAGAAGACATCTATGTTTTATTTTATATTCCTTTTAACTTTATTTTTGTGTTATTAACACAGAAAGTTATTCTAAGAGCTTTTGAAGATTAAACTTTTTCAGGATAAATCTCATTTTGTCACATCATATTATTCCTTCTGGTGTACTGTTTTTTGACTTATTAATATTGTGCTTAATGCATTTGAAGGTTTTTCACAAATAATATTTTTATTCTAAAGAGTAAATTAACAATGGAACATACTTTCAAAACAGGCTAATAGGTGAAAAACAATAATTAATGTACTGCGTATTGTTATCTTCATAGTAGTTTCTCAGAATACAAGACATAAACATGAAATATCAGCAAAATAGTGTCAGTACAAACTTTTCTCTTCATAAACTTAGAGGAAATATCTGTATAACTATTTTATCTATATTATGTGCATTTTTTTTTCCTTTTCCATTCCTGTTCTCTCTTTGGCCCATCATTTTTCTTTTGAGCAGTTTCTTCCCAGTTTATAATTTTTATTTTGCATTTTATATCTTACGTACCTGTTCAATTTCTCATGCTAGTGGGGCAAAATGATATTTACACGTGTGGGTTTGACTTATTTCACTTATGATTATGGTCTCCAGTTGCTCCCATTTATGTATAAAAGTTTTAATTTTATCCTTCTTTACAGCTGAGTGGTACACCATTATGAAGTATTTGAAGTATTTCCAAAATTTAGCTGCTTTGAAATTTTCTTTCCATATTTTGTCTCCTTTGGGGATTTGGATATGTTGACCTAACATGATTAGCTGTGCTCTAAGATGCAGAAAGCAAACATAAAAGCGAAATTGTCCCCATGTCCATCTTTACTTTGTTGCTCAGTCTCAAGGTTTATTAGAAAATATGAAAATTAAATAATCTAAAACTTAAAGACTGGGCATGGTGGCACATGCCTATAATCCCAACAGTTGGGATGCCATAAACAGGAGGATCACTATGAGTCTGATCTATGCATTGAGACCCTGCACACCTTGTCCTAAAATACAAAAACTAAATAAATAAAACAATTTATAAAAATCAACTGGCTCCTGTCCAGCAAATCTTTACACCTGTCCAGGGAAGCACTGTTGCTTCCAGCACTCAAAAGAGGGCTGGGTTAAAGGAGCTGAAAACATGCCAGAATGAGGATGAACAGAGGAGCAACTCAAAGGAGCTATTTGTTTAAAACTGTTATTATATTTTATAAAAATATTATTTTATTTTTTCCTTAATATGTTTTATATAATTTTAAAATATTAATATTTTTCTATCCTGTAAGCAAGGCTATTTTTATAACTAAGGGACAAAGAATTCATTTAAAAAAACTTAAAGAGAATACAAATTAGAATTAAAACAGAAAAATCACAAGTCATATAGAATTTCACTTAGCAAAGCAACATGAATTTCACAGTATTTGTTGTAATTCATAGTGTTGTCTTCCAACCAGTTATTCATATTACCAGATATAAGCATTAAACATTGGAAGACATTAAGAAGAGCAAAAGTACAATCAATGGAAAAAGGAGACAAAACTAAGTATTATCTGTTCCTTTCTATAGATCATCAGAAATACACAGTAGTTGTCCAATACATCCTGCATACATAGATAGATAAATCTGTTTTCCCTATTCTCTCACCTGTCATTCTCTTCAGATCAGTAACTCTTTCCTTTTGAATAAATTCATTCCCTTTTCCCAGTGTTAATGTCCCCTTCAAATTCCATTTTTGTCTTTCAGGTTCTCACACTAAGGAGACAATATGATGTTCGCATATACAAGTCTAATTTATTTCACTTAAGAATATGTTCTCTAGTTACAGGGGATCAAATAATTCAATCACTGGTTCAAAGCCTCACAGTTTCAAACCTCATAAAAGACTGTGAGCACAGAAAAATCTAACTCTATAGTCAATTCGCCAAACCATGTCCACATATTAGCAAGAATTTTTTGCAGTGGAAAGGTGACTGAAACACCATTCTATAAATTCTATGTGATTCAGTTAGCTAATAACTTAAAGTTAAAAAGCCCAAGATTTAAATGTAATGAGCCTCAACATTTAGTTTTTAAAGGCAAAACTTCTTTGGAGTTGCTGATAATTTCAATTGCCCTGAATAGAATGGATGTTCATAGATTTCTTTAATGAGTATACCACAAACATATGTAATCTTTTCACTTATGGTTATTGTAAAAGTGCAATGGTCTATTTTGGATGATGAGAGACAAACTATATGTTATTGAACAATTTTGAAAGAAATTCTTATTCATTTGAAGTAAGGATCAAAAAAAAATAAGACAATGGATCTTCAAAACCAATTTCAATTTTAATTACATTATTAGCTGTCTTATTTTTTAGTCAAATATCATTTACTTCTGTTTTCATTTTTCTACTGTTATAATGTTATATGTATCTTTTTATTTTAATTAGTACATATTTAGTGTGAAAAACAATTACATTCCTTGTGGGGAGTTGGTAAATACATATAACTAATCCCGTTTCTTATTCCATATTCTTCTCTTCCCTTCCTGTCCACTACTTTCCATCTCTTGATCTCCATAAATGAATATAAATAGGTCTCTCAGATAAAGTAATGACTTCTTTTCACTGATATTTACAATAATTTGTTCATGTTGTGACTCCTGATTCTATAAAATAAACATTTTCCATGGGCAAATTAATGAATATATGTTTGTCTCAGTTGCTTGATTTATAAATATTAGAAGCTGATGTACTCTGTAATAATTTTACTGTAAGAATTGAGTTACAATGTACTGAATATACTGGGATTTTTGAATTAAGATTAAAATAAAATTAAACTTAACTAGGAATTTCCTATGTATGAAATATGAGTGTAATCCTTTAGCTACATTATGAACATAAGAGAAATTAAAACCCAGTAGAGAAAACACACATTGGGACCCTTCAGCCCAAGTCCAAATCTAGGCTTTCTCACTCATCAGATTTGACATTAGCCAGTACTTTAACCATCTCTCTGCACATCAGATTTCCCATATGGATAAAGAAGCATAATAACTTCTAACAAACACTGACTGTCATGTATATTTGCAGATAGTAAGGCCTCAGTTCCTTGTAAATTATTCTCTGATTTTGGAAAACAAGACTCATTTTATTCTGAGCTCTGCCCATATATAGCTGATGAATATTGGTCTGACCACTTGAGCATGTGCACCTCATTAGTTTCTTCTCTCACTTCAGATATTGAAGCCTGTACAGGTTAGGAATATCCAGTATGCACATTGGTAAGTGGGTCATGGACTTTGAAAAAGAGGCCCAAACATTTGTCTTGTTTGGAGAGTAGTGAATTAAGACAGACTGACGTGGACTACATATGAAATTATATATATATATATATATATATATATATATATATATATATATA
>NDGM011196721.1:0-17054 GCA_002564305.1 Octomys mimax
AAAAAAAAAAAAAAAAAAAAGAGAACTTTTTCTGTTGCGTAATAAGATTTGATAGTCAAAAGTATACAGTCAAATCTTATTCTAACCATTATTTTGATCATTTTAGGTTATCTGCATTTCCACATTAATTTTTTACTAAAGTTGCTAATTTAAATAAACTCCCCCAAAATCAAACAACAATCCCAGAAGGTGCTTTGAAAGGCCTTGATCATATTGGCCATTAGTGTACCTCACAGAACTAGTCAAAACTTTCCTCAAATTCATTTGGAACCAAAAGAAACCCAGAATATCAAAAGTAACTCTGGGAAAAAAGGAAAGGCAGGAGGTCATAATCTCTGACCTAAATTATACTATAAAGCTACTATGATAAAATCAGCATGGTACTCACATGTGAGGATCGGTGGAACAGAATAAAAAATACAGACACAATTGCAAACACACTGAGCCACCTTTTCTTTGAGAAAAGGGCCAAACATGTTCATTGGAAGAAAAACAGCCAATTTAATAAATGATGCTGGAAAAACTGGCTGTACACATGTCAGAAGGCTAAAACTAGATCCATGCCTATCACCATGCACAAAGCTACAGTCAATATTGATCAAAGATTTACATAATAAAACAGAAACACTAAATCTTCTGGAGGAAAATGTAAATAGAAATATTAATGACATAGGGATAGGTAGAGAGTTCTTGAACAAAAACCAAACTGCAAGGGAAATACTTCAAAGAATCAACAGCTGGGATCTCACCTTTTTGAAGTTTTGCACTTCAAAATTGGGAAATAAATATAGTTGACTGTACCTCCAACAAAAGCCTTATACCTAGAACATATAAAGAATATAAAAAATTCAGGCCACCTGAATGCCAAGCCCCAATCTAAAAATGGGCATCTGAGGTGAATATACACTTATCAGAGGAAGAAATACAAATGGTGAGTAATATATGAAAAATGTTTGACATCACTCATTGTTCAAGACATGTAAATTAAAACAATACTGAGATTCCATCCCACCCCAGAAAGCATGGCTAACATCAAGAAGTCAGCCAATGACAAATACTGGAGGAGCTATAGAGAAAAAGAAACACTTTTCCACTATTGGTGGGAGTGAAGACTCATACACCACTATGGAAATCAGTGTGGAGATTCCTTAAAAGGCTAGGATTAGAGTGCCACCCCCAGGGTTCACTGAGCCAGTGACGGAGTCTGGGCAGGTGGCTGCATGCCTGTAATCCCTGTGCTTGGGAGGGTGAAAACAGGAGAATCATTACAAGTTAGAGCTCAGTAGTGAGATCTTGCAAACATGCATACAAAGAAAAATAGAATTAGAAATTACATTCAAGCCAGCAATACTCCTCTTGGGTATTTTTCCAGGATGACTGAAAACCTCATATCACAGCTATATATGTGCACTCATGTTTATAGCAGCACAGTTTGTCATAGCTGAATCCCGGAAACAACACAGGTACCAATCAACTGAAGAATGGGTGGGGAATATCTGATATTTTTACATACTGGAATATTACTCAACTATAAAGCAGGATAAATTGAGTCTTGTTTTGTAAATGGATGCAACTAGAGAACATAATCTTAACTTTAATAAATCAGACCCACCTGCAAACACTGCATTGTCTCCTTAGTATGAGAACCTGAAAGAGAAAAATGGAATTTGAAGGGTACAATAGACACTGTGAAAAGGAAATGAATTTATTCGAAAGGAAAGAGTTCCTGAGTTGAAGAGGACAGCAGAGAGAGTGGGAGAAAGATTTATCCATATTTTGTTTTTGCTTTTTTTGTATTAAACAAATTCCTTTTATACACAAATTTTAGCTGAAAAGCCACTGTAGATGGCAAAGAAGAAAGGATATTACTTGATGAAATCCAGTGATGCCTACAATAGTTTTAAAGCACATTCAAGCATTCTAGGGATTAATATCTTCATTTGCCTTCCATTTCATGGATGCATCTCATAAAACTTCCAGTTGTGAATATAGGTTTGTCTTCAAGTCTAGTTTAGACTTTGAGCTTCAAAAAAAGCAAAACACTCCAAATTTCTATCAATACTATGGCCTTAATTTTTTAAAAAAAGGTTCATTTAGAAGACAATGCCCTATTAAATGGGAGAAAAAGCAATGCGTTATAAGGTATAATAGTTATTCACTATATGAGAGTTTTTTTGTATGATATCTAGAATGCACTTGCTCTAGCTTTATCTATGTTTGTCAGCAGCATGGTTTGGACAACTGCATTGTGTATTTCTGCTGGTCTGTGGTAAGGAGCAGATAATTTGATTTGTCTCTTTTATTCAATTGTCGATACTTTTTCTCTTTATTTTTAATATATTTCTTGCTTTTTTGCTTTCTTCTTCCAATTTTATATGCATATGTTTGGTAATATGAATAAGTGGCTGGAAGACAATCGTATATATTACAACAGATAGTATAAAATTCATATACTTTGTTAAGTGCAGTTCTGTATCACTTGTAATTTTTCAGTACAATTCTAATTTGTACTCTTTAAATAGTAAAAAAGATCATATTGTCTATGTAGTTCTTATATCCATTTCACAATCCTAAATTTTCTAATACAGAAACCACTCAAAGTCATTACTTAAACCTTTATTGATTTCTATACCTATTTGTGAAGAAGTATATACTTCATTATGTACAAGATATTGAAATACTAGCTTTACTTTTAGAATATTTGTTATTATATAGAAATCCAATTATTTATATGTATGGTATTAATCCTGCAACATTGCTAAATTAATTTATTAATTTTAATAGCAGATTCCATAGAACTGTGACATAAAACTAAAAGTAGTATTAATGCATGCATAGTGTGTTTGCTTCTTTGAGAGTAAAGACTAAAGAAGATAAATTTTAGTCTGACATTTTTGTTCTTCTGAAAGTACAAACAGGAAAACTGCCTGAAGCAATATGAAAATAATAACACATAATCTGATGGACTCAACCAGCTGTGGATTGAGAGCACTCAGAGAAAAAATTGTTTCAGCACCAAATATATACATCCTTTTTCTTGACCTTGTTCTCTAATTAAAATAGTGGAACAACTACTTACTGTGAAGTGAGACTAACATTAAATAAAATATATTACTCTTCTATTTTTTTCTTGCCAATTTTTGAAATCAATTTGCATAAAGATGAAATTGTCATCTATTTTAATCACAAATATGCCTGTAAGATACTGCAATTTTATATTGCATTTTCATTTTCTAATGCAATTGTGCTTATTTATTTATGTTCTCTTTAAATCATATTTCATCTTGATCAGATCAAATTTCTAATTGCATCAGGATTTTGTTTAGTAAAGTTCTGTATCATTTCTAATTTGTTTATTACTATGTTGTATTCTCTCCAAAATAAAAAGAAACTACAAAGTCAATGGAACTTTGAGATTTGTTATCTGTTTTGATATTTAGATAAAGAAATTACTTGTTTAAAGAATTCTCCAGCTTTTACCACATGTAGAATAATTTGGTGAGAATAAATGAATAATTCATCATAAAAACATATAGGAAAAACTCTTCAGTGGCTTCGCCATGGCTAGAATGAAGTGGTACAGTGCGATGCAAAGGCCAAAAGGCTGAGTAAGTTCTTGGACCTGTGGTGTAATAGACCCACGGCCTTTGCATTGTATTTCATATCCTATTACCATAATAGATAAGATGGGATGAAATTTAACAGTTATATATTTTCCACAAGAAATTTTAGAGTTGTAGACTTGTGGGAGCAGGCAATATTCCTCACTGTGTTTCCGAACAAGGGGCAGTACATTGATTTCAGTCTTTCATGTCACACTTGCTTGCACTCTGGCACTGAATGAATTCTCCACACTAAAATCACTTATGTAAAAATTATAATATTAATGACTATTTATAAAACACTTTTGAGGAATAGAAGATGTATTACATAGTGAAGTAATAAGAAATGTGTTTGGCACATAGCAAGTGCCTTGTATCTGTTACTATTGAATATACAAGCTAATGTATTTGTCTATCATGTTATCCTAGAATTATATATTTAATAATGTGAAATTTTCTGAAAGTTATGTTCTAATTTACACAGACAGTATTGGACTTTGATTCCCCATACTTCAGCTTAGTTAACTCATTATCACTGATAATAAAAAAAATCTGTACAGTTAAATTTTTGTTCAACCAGAAAGTTTCAAGCACAAGAATAATTTCCTTTGAAAGCTAAATATAAAGCAAAAAATTAAAATACCATATTTTAAAATTTTAAATGGGATACAAGGATTAAAGTTTATGTAAATAAAAATTGAGAAAACACGTGTTATTAAATATTTTAGATATCTGATAAGAAATTATTATTACATACTTTAGAGAAAGGTAAACATGGATTCTAAGTGTACACCATATTACATCATATTTTCATAAAATATAATAATATATTCACAATTATTTAACTAATTAAATATATAATTATTTTAATATATACATACATTCCAATCATATATATGTTTCATATGTGAGTAATTAATATAATATCACTAAGAAGTTTCATTTTGGAAAAGAAAGTTGTTACAAATGAACTATTAAAATTTAACTTTAGTACTTTCAATGTCTGAGACACTGATCAAGTTGCTTGACTAATGTGAAAACCAGTTCACCACTAAATTGATCTTAAAGTCCTTGATTATTCATAGTCTATAGGTCGGGCACTTCACCTTGTATCTCACTATTTAAATGTTTAAAACATTAATAATAATTCCTAACATGTATAATTATATACAATATAATATATTACATAATTATAACAATATAATTATAGATAATGTGTGTGTAACATTTAGATGCAAGAGAAATTCAGGAAACTTATACGAAGTCCATGTAGGCACACTTTTAGTGTACAATAATGACAGATTTTCATCAAAGTTATCAGATAATACAAAGAATTTCCATGTCCTTCACCACCATACTGGTGCTATTATCATATGACTGTGGCCATGAAATTTCTATATAGATTCAGGAGGAGAAGCAATATTTAGATTGCAGCAATCATGGTGTCTAATCTCTATATGCTATTATTTTTTATTCTTTATTTTAATATCTCAGCTATAAGACAACATGGTGCATGACTATAGCTTTGCATGGAATTTGATTTCCCTAATTTAAAAGAATAAAGTATTCTTGTGACTTACTGAGAAGGATTCTTTCCTCCCTCTCCTCTTCTCACAGGCACACTCAAGCTGACTTACGGGCTGGTCTGGTGCAGCATGTGGTGCTGGGGATTGAAGGTCAGTCCCTTATCCCTGACTGATTTTGCTCACAAAGTTGCTTTAGACAACTGAGCTAACCCACCAGCCTCCTAACTGAGAAATTTTATCAAATTGTATGTAGCATAATCATGACTTCTGGAAATATCATTAACCATGCATTTGTATTCTTAGATATTTTATTCATGAAATATTTAACCTAATCTAAATTATTAAGTTACAAGATATAGAAGTAAACTCTGACATTTTTTACAATTTGAATTTTATTCCGGTCAAATGTGAGCTAGCTGGGGAGATTAACAGTGATTGTTGAAATGCTTCAAAGCATTGAAGGAGAGTAGCAGTGACAGGAGAGTGACTTATAACTGTAGGAAATATCATCATTTCTTACTGATCTTTGATTAGCCATTAGCTGTTTCATGAATTTTAAACCCCAACTGCACTACATAGCAAAGAAGGGAAAAATTTATAGGCTGAGATTCTAATATATTTTTCAAGCCACTAATAAGGCAAAATTTTTTTCTCGTTAGTTGTTCTAGTCTAAATATAGCCTTAACACCTTTATATTTTCCTTTTACTCTGCTTTATGCATTGTTGAATGTGGGTGATTACCTGTAGTCAGCTACACCAGAAATCAAATTAAGTATGTGCACCTCGATAGCATAGCACATTGCTCAATATTAAACTTACAACCTGTTTTGTTAGTGGCTTTCTATAATGGTTAAAAGCTATTTTAGTTCTGTTGAAATAAAAAATTTCTACACCTTACATGTGACCGCAATATTGTTTTCTACCTTTATGTTCACACATGAATCAGAATTTCCAAGAAGACATGAGGATAAAATTTGTGTTACTGCCTTTGGTGACCAATGTGAATTTACTGGACATTGTTCTGCCTAGCTATCCTGGTCCTTCCTTCCCTTTACTCCTTAGTAGTGAAAGTTCTTATGCAGCTAAGATAGGAAAAGGAAAATAGATTAAATATACTTTTAATATGTATACAAAGTAGACAAGCTTCTTTAGCATGCAAAGTTGTCCATCAACTGTCTTATTTCCTTATAAAATGGTTTTGTTCTTTTCTTTGATTAAAAATATTTTTCTACCTGATATTTCCTTGCTTATGCCACTATGCCCAAACATATTCCCTGGCTCAGTGCACAGCGGGGCCGGTGTGGCATGCAGGATATGGAATCAAGTCCTGGTCCCTGAGCTTGCCAAAGCAGGTGCTTAGTCCTCTGAGCTATCTCAGAGGACCTCTATCTGATATTTCTTCTTTGATATTCTTTCTGGATTGGATATTCCTTCAAGAAACCCTGATTACAAACTACTCATCCTTTTGTTGTTTAATGGCCACAATTTGGTATCATGTTGGCGGAAAGATTCAGAAAGCATCATGTGTATTCTATCTAGTCAGAAAAGTGTGAATTAAATCAATGAGTTGTAGATTGAGTTATCTGAGGAAAATACAATGTAAAGATACAAACATACATCCAAGGAGTTATAGCTAATGAAAAGCGTAATAAAGATGGACAAATATGCAACCTAAGAAAACTTATTTGAATGCTACACAAAGATGATAAAGTTGCTATAAAAGTACATTGGAAGGAAAAATTGTGGCTAAGGGAAGTAGAATAAAAGGAATATATAAATTGGTATATAAACCAAACTTTGAACTGTAAGTTTAAAACAAAGTCATTTTCATTTCTGTCCAGATTTCCAATATTTTAAATCATTTCCTTTCCTAAACTGTCAGCTTTATGCGACCTCAACTTCACTGAGTGGTGGTCCCAGTAGCTATAGGGACCAAACCTTAGAGATCTTAGGAAGAGTCCACTGCACAGTGCAGGGGAAGCTCATGGAATAAAGACTAGACTCTTGTAAACAAGAGGAGAAAATGTCCGGAGACAAACCAAGCAGCAGGTAGCTGAAGGAATAGCAGTATCCCTGAGGGTTTTTATGCATAAGGTGACTGTCAGTCTTTCTGGAGTTTTCTGTCACTACCATGTGTCAAAATCTAAGGAAAGTGTCTCAGTGAAGAATTCCCTGTAGCCACACATTAAAATTAAAGAGTAGAAAACACAAAAACCAATTCTCCTTAGAAAATTGTTCTGTGCATTTTCTATTTTCACATTACCTGTATTACATAATTGACCTTTTCTCAATCTTAGTTTTATGTGAAAATAATAATACTGTAGTGAATCTGCCCAAGACATATCAGGGAACACATGTTTAGAACAAAGTCACAACATAGAACATTTCTCTGCAAGTGATACTTTGGTACAACACACCTTCACAACTAAACCACAATAATACAGAGCTTTCAAAATTTAAAGGAGCTTAATGCAATGCAATCATGGTGAGGAGGGAAAGTGTGAATATGTATAAGATGATCACTTATAACTATAAGTGATGACAACAGTATCAGATGATCTACAGATCAAATAAGTTTATTCTGGCAATGTGCATATAAGAATATGCAACGGAAAGAAATATTTCAGTAAAAATGCATTTACCACCCAATGCGAATCACATTGCTAAAATAATAAAGCATCTGTCGTAATAGTTTCTAATTTCTGAAGCTAGTTATATTGATTTAAGGTTATAGATGTGTTATAATTAATGCAGGAGTGCCATAATTAATGCAGTATTAAAAGAAAATATGCTACCTGCATGTGAGATGGATAGTTCTAAACTCATTTGAATGTACTTATGTCATCAAAAATTTTGAGTAAGCATATGGTAAAAATACCTATTATATGGCATTATTGAATAAATTATGTAGCCCACTAAGATCTTTTGCCTAAGGGCCAGGGAGGTAGCTCAGTAGAATAAGCACTTGCCTAGCAAGTGCAAGGTCCTGAGTTCAATCCCCAGTGCCGCAAAAAAGCACAAAGAAAGCCTTTTGCCTCTATTTAAGTAGGTAAAAATAGATGTATTGCTAAGATTCAAAAAGACATCTGTATTGTACTGTGTGATGGAACTTCTCCATGTGGCTCTGAGCTTTAATAACATGAAGAATGAAATTACTTTGTGCTCAAAATATTATGCTGGAAACATATAAAGGTTTTATTTTCATCTTGTTTTGAAACTATTGGACAGAATCTGTTGTTGATATCACAGAAACAAATAATATAACAGAAGAAGAACTGATAAACTAACAGTGGGGGATGCCAAGAAAATGCTGTATTCATGAAGGGCTATAAAATTTCAGTTAGAAGAAATAAGATCAAGGGAACTATTATATAACTTAGTAACTATAGATAAGCATACATTTTATTCTTGGAAAATGGTCAAATAGGGAATAAAGTTTTCTTACAGAAAAAATATAACTATACAAAAATTAATTTGTCAAAATTAGTCACTGTATAATGCAAAAGCTTCAAAATGTCATGTTACCATAAATATAAAGATTGTATCTGTGATAAATAATAAAGTAATTTTAAATGTATATATTTATAGTGTGTGAATATGAAATAAAAAATGATATTTTAATTTGTTTTCCATGGAGTTACATTTTTCCCAGAAGTTTGAAACTATTTTCATGGAGTAACTAAACTTTCTGTCAGAGGTTTGCCAAATATGACCTTGAGGCTCTTTAACCCTCAGCTTGCGGATCTGTGAGGTAGGCTGACAATACAAATCAGCATGTTTCTTCACTTACAGATCTAGGCTGGCAACACAGCAATCTCTTATGTATTGTTCTCATAGAAAAGACTGCCAAGAAAAAGGTATACAATAACACTGACACTCTAAAATATGGAGTGTTTAAACCTTGAGTGTCACAGCATACAAGAGTTGTAATTCACTGTCCAAGATAATCAAGATGAAAAGTACCCAATTCAATGAAGAAGAAAATATAAATAGTATTACAGAATAGTACATTAAAAGTAGGTAAGAACTTAGTTGCAAAATTACAAAAAATTCACCACATATAGTAGTGAACCCTTACATCTTTAGGTCTTCAAAAGACATTTCAAATATCTCATTACAGTGATCTATATGCAACTAAATAAAAAACAAGAAATGATGTAAACCAAGTTTTCTGTCTATGTACCTAAATGTGGATAAAGCGTGTAAGGCTTTGAAACAAAACTGGAATTTCAGAAACAAATAATGACTGGGAGAAAGACAGAGAGAGAGAGAGAGAGAGAGAGACAGAGAGACAGAGAGAGACAGAGACACAGAGACAGAGAGACACAGACACACAGACAGAGAGAGAGAAAGACAGAGAGAGAGACAGAGAGAGAGAAAGACAGAGAGAGAGACAGAGACAGAGAGAGAGAGACAGACAGACACAGAGAGACAGAGACAGAGAAACACAGACATACAGACAGACAGAGAGAGAGAGACAGAGAGAGACAGAGACAGAGAGAGAGAGAGACAGACAGACACAGAGAGACAGAGACAGAGAGACACAGACATACAGACAGACAGAGAGAGAGAGACAGAGAGAGAGACAGAGAGAGAAAGACAGAGAGAGAGAGACAGAGACACAGAGACACAGAGACAGAGAGACACAGACACACAGACAGAGAGAAAGACAGAGAGAGACAGACAGAGAGAGAGATAAAGACAGAGAGAGAGAGAGAGAGAGAGAGAGAGAGAAGCAGAGACAGACACAGCACACAGAAACAAAGGGAGAGAGAAACATCAGAAGTTCCCAAGTTTTTAGTCAAATAATATGCCTTACATTAACAGGCAATACTCCATAAAGGATTCTGGTAGTGGGAATGATAACTAAGATATAATGAACCAAAGAGATAAGAAAAGCCATATAACCCTGACTCTATTTGAACTCTTACTAATTGCAGAGAACTTCTGATGCCCATTATAATTTAAGTATCATCCTTGAAAATTCAGGCATCAAAAATAAGCCCACACTAACAATGGATTAAGCACTGCATGGATCTGTACAAACCATAATGATATTACTAATATTAAAATTAAACTAGAACTATGTTTAACAATAAATTGCTGAATGATGCATGTCTGAAAATAACTTGAGATGCTGAAAGAAAAACTTTATAAAACATACATTTAGTTTGTAATACATCTTCAGTAATATCCAGGATGCAAAATGAAAATACAGTATATATGATAAAGAAAATTATGACTTCTAAGAAAATATGTAATTCTAAAGAAAAATAAATTAGCAAAAACATAAAACTTATTGAAGTGTAATTGCTAAAGTAAATGATTATTAGAAAGAATACAAATACTTAAATATGATGTGCATATAAAATAGTATGATAAAAAAAGAAGTAAAATGAAAGAGACTAAGTTTTACTATGGATATAATTTTAAAACTCTTTGAATGTGCCAGAATCTATTCAATATTGACTTTTAAGTTTGTGGATTGTATGATGTGCAAATTTTTAGCTCAATAAAGTTGTTTTTAATAAAAACATAGTTTTCTTAGAAAACCACTTATAATCACTTATATTGATGGTGAATGTTTCTGAACTCAATGGATACAGAGGAAAAATAATTTCAGTGGCTTCTATGACAAAGTAAGAGAGACAGCTCAAACCAAAGCAAGATTTACAGGCAGGAGCACTGAATGCCTCAGTTACAACATAGTAGTAGCAGCTCAGAGAAGGAAATAAAGCATACCCTAAAGACTGCTAGGATGATAAAAAGTGATTAGTCTACCATATGTATAACTGGGATCCCACAGAATGTGAAGAGAAATTCATTTGATCACATTGAAGTGCTTTAAGAAACTAACACGTTCAAAATTTGATGAAAAGGTCAAGTCAGATCTCTGGCACAAATGACCAAATATTCAAATGCAAGCAAACAAAATATTAAATTTTAAATAAAGAAACACAAATGTATGGTATGCAGAAAACAACAATACAATATTTCCACTGAATTTTACTGAGAAATGATGCAACGCAAAGGAAAGGACTGGATCTTCAAAGGACTAAGGGGAAAACTGTGAAAAGTAGCAACAGAAACAAACAGCCAAGGGCCAGGGAAATAGCCCCGTGGTCTAAAGCACCTGCTTAGGCAAGCTTAGGCAAGGTGAGGGACCCAGGTTCAATCCACAGCACTGCATGCAACTCCAGTCCTGCCCCCAGGGAAGGCTGAGCCTGCCACAAAAAAAAAGGAAAATATTATTCTCAATGAAGGTAAGATAAATGACACAGTAAGAAAATATTATATGTGTGGTACAGATAAAATAGTGAAATAATTTACTACCATGATCTTGTTGTATGAAAAAGGAAGTTCACAAATGGAACTTCTAATGCCAACACAGGTTTTATTTAATGGTTGAAAGAAGGCATCCTGCTCCTGTTGATCCTCTCTGCCTCCTACTGCCATGACATGAGCTGTTTCTCCTCTATCAGGCCCCTTGGAGATGTTGAGCTACCTTGGGGCCAGCTGACTGTAGACTGCAACTTCTATAAACTGAGCCAAAATAATCCTCTGCCCCTTGAATTTCAGTTATTGTGTACCCAGGATAATACAATAACTAAGACATCCATTTTTTTGAAAATTGTTAGAATTTATATTCTACCTGAAAACAGATTGAATTGGCAGAAAAAGGCTACTCTGCCAAATATGAGTTAAAGCCTCCACTTGTGTGCACATTTCCACCCTTTGGATCTGCATGTGTGACACATTAACAGTACTGAGAGGTAAATGAGGCACTTGGTGGCAACCACAGCCATCGTTACAAATATATTGCACACATTTTCTAGAACTAAACATTTATCTTGGACCTTACTTTTATTTATTAAAGCTGAAACATTTGATGCTGCTAGTCAATTTCATTTAATTTTATAACCAGCGCCACAGTGAAGAATGGTGATGCTATCCAACTGCCATTTTATTATTATAGCAAGAATATCCAAGAAGAGTCGCAGAGGATTTGGGATAGTACAGGGCCCAACAGCAAGCTTTCTTAAAAGTGATGCCTTCAAGTAACTTCATGCATGTAAGTTGCCTCACATACAAAAATGTAAGAAAAATTCCAGGACAAATTACTATAGAATGAGTCTCTTTTAATATACCTAATGGAATTGTCAGACCAAAGGTCGACAAAACACCTGACCAGTTACCAGTGAAACTGTTATAATTGAGTGGTAAAGAAAAAGAAGCAGTAACTAAGGAATAAGAATGTCTTCAAATGCAAATGCAGCATTTGATTTAATTAATAAGTTAAGCCTATTTAATTTCTTAAAGAAAAATTGCATTCATATGCATAGTGGGTTTATTCATAATAGAGAAATCACAAATAAAATGTCTACCAACTGGTTAAGCAGCATAAAGTCAATAAGAAATTCACAAAGCATATCTAGTACTCAATAGACAAAACACACATCAGAATGAGTTCAGGGACCTGTGAGATAGCTCAGTGGACTAAAGCGCCTACTTAGGCAAGCTTAGGCAAGCACGGGGACCACGGTTCCATCCCAAGAACTACATGCTGTGATAGCCTTGCCCTCAGGGCAGGTTGAGACAGCCACAAAAAAGAAAATGAGTTCAGAAAAATTGCACTAGAAGAAAAACAAGAGTGTCCATTATATTATTGTACTTATAAGACTTTAAATGCTGAATGAAGTAAATATTAGAAACAAAATGAGAATATTATCTTTTTTTGAGTAACCTTGGATATGGATAGCCATAGGTAAGCTAATGGAGTAGAGATTTCCCTTTATATTTTCTTGTGTAAGTTTCTAGTTCCAATCTTTTCTGAAAACAAAGTGAATAGTGCCATTTAGATTTGATTATTTCACTGGATGTAAATTGTAACTCAATTAAAATGTACACATAGGTATTTAGGTAGAACTTTAGTTCATATTGAATAAAAACATGAACCTTTTGAGACAGATAATGTAGGCTAAATCTATCTATCTATCTATCTATCTATCTATCTATCTATCTATCTATCTATCTACATATATATATAGATTTAGGCGCTGCTACTCAGCAGACAAGTGCTGTGGAATTCAAACAGCTGTAGTACTAAGTCAAGAGCAGTTTTTTCTAATTTTCTGGGGATTATGTAGTGTGTTGGTAATTGGTTCTAGACAGCAAAAAGTACTTGCTTTTAGTGTAGAGACTTGGACCTCGGGGTATTTGCTTTCTTCGTCTGACAGAAAATGAGAGCAGAGACGCAGCCCAAGCCCAGGCCCAGCATATGTGTGGGAGAGCTTCCGCACTCCCCTGCACCTGTTAGAGCCCTCCAGCCCAGCTCAGCCCACATGTGAGTGATTCCTTCTGTCCTGCTCTCAGAACCCCTCCATATCCAGCCCAGGCCTGGCATACAGGGCTGGTGTGAAACTGCACCTGAAGTCCCTACAGAGAACCTAGGGACCAGAACCACCCAACTAATCCATGAGCAGAACATGTTGCCAGAAGGGCAATGTAGATTCACTTCCATGGGCTGTAGCAGGAAGAAGCTGAACACAGCAGCTAGATGCAAGCCAGGCACAGTTGAATGAATTCAGGCTTCATTGATCTGTACCAAATAAGCTGAGATACTTTGCTAGAACCAGATCTATAAGAGTATTCTCCCTCTTTCTCTCTTGGCTGAGAGGGTGGGCAAAAGTTAACCAGGATGAACCAATCTTCCTGAAAAACACAAAGTACATTAAGGGGTGGTGATCAGACAGAACTTAGCAGAACTAACTTAAATATAAATTCCCAGTTTAATATCTGCTTAGCTATACAGACATAATAATTGCTCTTGCTGTCTAAAATACAAACCCTTTAGTAACAAAAGTTTGTCTATTGCTAAATATCATTACCTTTTATTACTGTTTCTTACTGTAGTTGGTTTTTTAGAGGAACATAAAAACTCACTTACAAGCTTATAAAAGCATTTGAGTGAAAGTGAAGATACAGTTTCACATCTTGAAGATGTCCTTGCAGCTAGTGAAAAGGTGAGAAAATATCTCTTAAAAACAACTAGAATGCAGGAAAAAATAATCCATCACCTTCAAGATAATGCAAAGATGAAAAATGTGAGACTAATAGGAATCAGTGAGAAAGAAGGAGTCAATACAAATGATATAAAAAGAATATGGGCAGAATTAATAACACAAAAATTCCCAAATATAGGGAAACAAACTGACATTCATTTAACCAAAGCATATAGAACTCCAAATAACATCACCCCAATTAAAAACACACTGAGACATGTAATAGACAAGATCCTAGAAATGTAGCACAAAAACAATATACTGAAATCTGCTTGAGAAAAGAAACAGATCACATTTAAAGGAAAACCCATCAGAATAACAGCAGACTTCTTTTTACAAACCATGAAGTCAAAAAAGAGCATGGAGCAGAGAACTTCAAGTCTTCTATGACAACAAATACCAGCCCAGACTACTATACCTTGCAAAACTCTCTTTCAAGTTTGATGGAGAAATGAAATACTTTTCTGACAAAGAACAACTAAAGAATTTCATGTCAACAAAGCTACACGGACTACTGAAAGGCATTGTCATCATTTTGAGTGAGAACGGAATGAACCCACCAACTAGGGCAAACAATTAAGCATAGGAGAAAAAGGGGTAAACAACAGGTGAATTATCAATTGTAAGTCAATACATCTCAGTTATGACCATCACTGTAAATGGATTCAATTCATTAATTATTAGAAATAGACTGGCAAAGTGGATTAGAAAGCAACACCCAGCAATATACTGTATACAAGAAAAACACTTAACTGATAAATAAATTCATAGGCTGAAAGTCAAAGGATGGAAAACAACACTACTTGCCCCAGTACCTCAGAAAAAAGCTGGGTACCAATTCTGTTTGCAGACAGTCTCAACTTGAAACCATTAATGATCAAATGAAATAAAGAAGGCTACTATATACTGATAGGGGAAAAATTCCAGAGTAAGAAGTAACACTCATAAATATGTATGTACCACACACGGGAACGCCCAACTGTATAAGATAAATTTGGGACTCCATTAAGTTACAGGATGTTACAGTAGAAGTTATCTTATGTCTTGAGTCCTCACTCACCATGAAAGGCTAGGGTCAAAACGTTGGATGTCCTTGCAGCTCTTCTTTTAACTAATTTTTGGTCTGCAAACTTGTTATTAACCCTCCACAAGAGAAGTTTAATGACATTATTACACAATAACATAGGCAGGTGAGCTTACCCTCACTATCTGTTTGCATATCAAATATCTTAGACATAACATAAAACAGGTATTTTCCATCAAGTATTGATATGTTAATATATTACTGCTTTACTGTCACTCAACTAAATGTTTTTTAAGTGTAATAAATGAAAACAAGAGACAAGGAAAAATAATGTCACATGACTATCCTGCTACAATGCTGTATATGGTAAGATTTATAAATTAATGCGTAAAAATATGTAATCCTTTGTTCCTATTTTTAATTTTTCTTTTCTTTTTTTGTATTCACATTCTGTAGGAATTTAAAGTTTAACAGAAAAGCATTTGACCACATCCAACATTCATTCATGTTCAAAGTCCTACAAATAATTGGAATACATGGCCTCTACCTCAATCTGATAAAAACCGTCTGTGACATCCAAACATCTAACATAATTCTAAATGGGGAAAACTGAAATCTCTCAGATCTAGTACAAGACAAGGGTGTCCTCTATCACCACTCTTATTCAATATAGTTCTGAAATCATTACCTAGAGCCACTATTAACTAGAGTCATTATAAAAGAGAGAGAAATAAAAGGAATAAGAGTAGGTAAAGAAGAAGTTAAAATACCTTTATTTGCATATGACATGATACTTTACTTGGAAGACCAAAAATTTTCCACCAAAAAGATACTAGAATTAATAGACAAATTCAGCAGCATAGCAAGATACAAAGTGAACACCCAAAAGTCAATAGCATTCCTCTATACAGATAACAAACACATTGAGAGGAAAATTAGAGAAACAATAACTTTTGCAATACTACTGTGGAAAATGGAATACTTAAAAATTAACCTAACTAAAGAAATCAAAAAACTTTCAAGGAAAGTTACAGTAGGCTGAAGAAAGAAATCATAAAGGATTTCAGAAAATGGAAATTATTCCCTGCTCCTTGATAGGAAGAACCAACATTGTGAAGATGGACATACTCCAAAAATTACTGTACACATTTAGAGCAATCCTTATCAAACTAACACCAACAAACCTCACAGACAGACAAATCTTTCCTAAAATTTATTTTGAACTGTAAAAACCTAGAACAGCAAAGACAAATCTGGGCAACAAAGACAAGGCAGGAGACATTACACTTCCTGCCTTGAAATTATACTACAAAGCTACTGTGATAAAATCAGTATGGTATTTGCAAAGAAAGACATGAGAATCAATGGAATAGATTAGAAGATGCAGAAGCCACTACAAAGACACTCAGTCACCTTATCTTAGACAAAGGAGCCAAAAATGTTTATTGGAGGAAAGTTAGACATTTTAACAAATGATGCTGGAAAAATTGGCTCTCTACATGCAAAAAGTTAAAAGTTGACCCAGATATATCACCATGCACTAAACTAAACTCAAAAAGGATTAAAGATCTGAATGTTACAAAAGAAACACTAAGTCTCCTGAAAGAGAAAGTAGGAGGAACTCTTGAAAACATAAGCGTAGGAAAAGAGTTCATGAACAAAAATCAAATTGCATGGGTAACACTTGAAAGAATTAATAACTGAACCTCCTCTTACTGAGAAGTTTTTTGCACAACAAAAGAAATTAGCAACAAACTGAAAAGACAACCCACAAATAGGGAAAAAATCTTAACTAATAAGCACTCAGAAAAAGGTCTGCTCTCTAGAATTTATAAAGAAC